>JAHDVE020005176.1:0-100639 GCA_022606495.2 Halesus radiatus | reverse complement strand
ATTGTTTATTCATCCAAAGAACATAAATACATACAAGGTAAAATAAGAAAGAAGCAAAATATGTAGTCCTGCAAAGCGGTCACATGACAGCTTGTCTGCAGGTTCTACAAAGATTAATTAGTCCTAATAATAATAGTAATATGTATTAATCTTAAATAAAATAGGTACTTACATTTGACGTTAACATTATAGGTACATTAACTTAGCCATTAAGTATACATAGATAAAAATTTAAAGATACCAAGAAAAAATTTAAAGATACAAAGAAACAATTTAAAGATACAAAGAAAAAATTTAAAGATACATAGATTGCTCATTTAAAATCCATAACTTCATCGATTTCACGCAAAGCCTCTCACTTTCCTCCAATTTATAACTTTCATTAAATTTATTGAAAATCACTGGCACTATGTATTCAAGAGTTCGACCTCCATATTTATTTGAAATTTTTGAATTTTTAGGCCTCTTCTTTCAGTGAATCTAGTGCTGTGTTTATGCACCAGTGGCTTTTTGTATTGGCTTTCTCCCGCGTTATCTATAATAGTGATGTACCATAGGAGACCTTTTACAGGAAGTAGGCCTTCAGCACCGTATAATATTTTTAAATTTTTTCTTTGTCTGTATATCTTTGGTGTGACAATTTTTTTAACTATCGCAGTTTGTAAATTTTGGACATACTTAATATACGTAAAGCTTGTGTGACCTCAAGTTCGTATTCCATATCTCAGAATGGATTCTACCATGGAAAAATATATAAGTTTAAGTGTGCCATGTGGCAAGACAAATTTTAATTTATAGAAGCTACTCGATATAGATCCGAGCTGGTTACATATTTTGGCCACTTGCGTGTCCCACTTAAATTTATTATCTACTAATAATCCCAGATAAGCATAATCGTTTGTAAAATCGATCGTGTCGCAGTCACAATTTTTTCCAATTTTTTTATGTATGCATTCAAAATGATGAGCAATTGGTTTTGGTAAATTCCACATTTTCACACTCGGTGACCTTATATACATACATTTGGTTTTCTTAACATTAATAATTAGTCCTACATCATGCGCCCATTTGAGAAGTTCATTTAAGTCTAATTGTAAATCTTGAAGAGCTATTAAGGGATTTTCATTTGATACTACAAGTGCAGTGTCATCTGCGAAAATGAATCTAAGAGCTTTTTTAAATAATTTGGACATAGCAGTAACATATATAATGTACAATTTAGGACCTAGAATTGACCCCTGTGGTACACCTGATTTTACATATCTACATTTACTCATTTCATTTAAAATCTTTACCTTCATTTTTCTATTCGATAAATAGTTTTTAAAAAAAGAAAGGAGTTTACCACGGATTCCTATGGCATCAAGTACATTTATTATTTGTTTATGGCAGAGTGTATCAAAAGCTTTTGAGTAATCAATAAAAAGTACCAGTATGTGTTTTTGAGAGTTTAGCTGGGAATTTATATAATTGGAAAAGTTTGCAAGTAGTTTATCACAACTTTTTTTTCTGGAACCCAAACTGGCATTCATCGATAATACCCAATTTATTTAAATATTTATCTAAATTTATCGAAACATATTTTTCTAAAATTTTTTCTAATGCAGGTAATATAGAAATTGGCCTGTAATTATTTATAGAAGAGTGGTCTCCATTTTTAAAAATAGGTCTTACAATGCTACATTTTAGTTCCTCCGGAATTTCACTCGTATCAATTATCATGTTAATAAAGTGAGCAATTATAGGGCTAAGTAATTTGACATGTTTTTTCAAATCATACATACGAATTAGGTCTACGCCAGGTGTCTTGGAATTTTTCATACCTACAATAATACATTCAATTTGCTTGGTATTAGTTCTTGGTAGGTACATTGAATGCGGTAGATATTCCTGTACGCAGTCAGACGCTCGGACATCACATTCATGCAATAACTTATTAACTCCCTCATCAAAGAAGTTAGCAAAATTTTCTGCCACTATATTAGTAGGTTGAGACTTTAAGAAATATTTAGATACAACTGCATCACAGCTGGATTTATTTTTTTTTCCTAAAATTTTATTTATTTCATTCCAAGTTTTTTTAATATCCTTAAAACAGTGATTAAATTTGTTATTGTAATATTTTTTTTTTGCGTACAATATTTGCTTATTTAGTTTATTTCTGTATTTCTTGAATACGTTTTCATATTTTTTGTTGGTTGGCGTGTTTTTCCATTTTCTCCATAGTGCATCTCTTAGTGTTATATTTTCAATGAGCAAATCATTCATCCAGGTTTTTTGGTTATTGCGATATTTTTTTGTCAATACTTCTGTAACGCTACTATTTTCATAAATATTTTTAAAAATTGATTTAATTTCTTGATACATGGTATTAGGTTCAGATAAATTTAGCATTTCTTTCCAATCAGTCATTGTGATTAGCAGATCAACCTTTTTTTCAGATAGTACAGTATGGCATTCGAGGTGCGATTTGTCAATTTTACAGGTACAGAAATCAATAGAAACGGCAGTTAGGTAGTGATCTGCTATCCTTGTTTCACAAACGCATGACCTGAGTTCGGTGTTATCTTTTTCTCTTAAATAAATATGATCTAGACACGTTGCAGTTACATAGTTAGTTAACACTGCTTCACGTGTGATATCATATATGCATCTAACTAAACCGAAGATAGACATTAAATTTTCATATTGCACTACTGTTGAGTCGTGTTGACTTAAAATATTTATGTTCATGTCACCAAGAATCAAAATAGAGTCTTTAATATCAATATTTTCCAAAATTGTTTCCAGTTCATCAAGAAATAATTTTTTATTTGTATTTGGAGGTCTATAGATTCCTAATAAATGCACACGTTTATGTTTGTTAACAGAAATGGTTCCGTAAACGCATTCGAATTGAGTTGGCATTATATCTATTTGTTCAAAAGTAAGGTGTTCTTTCACGTAGACAATAATTCCCCCACCCGATCTTTTGTTTCGGCAATAGTGGTATGAATTAAAACCCGTTAGTTTGTATTGATTCACATTATTTACATTTATCGAGGTTTCACACAGCATGATAATGTCAATATTTTTCAAAGAACTAGAAATAATTAGGAGGAGAGTATCCCAATACTTTGATAAGGATCGAATATTTAAATTTAGGCAGTTATTATATTATTTCCTAAAACAAGTTTTTTTTCGGTCCAGTTTTCAAAATGTCGCGTCCGTTCATAATCTATTTCTGTTATATCAAAGTTTCCGTTTAAATCACCCATATTTATAATGTAGAAAAGAAACGTGAATTATTTCAAATAAACATATTAGGCGTTTATAAAGGCAGACTAGATAGACACATAATATTAAGTCAGTTAACAATTTCGATAGGTTCCTAGACAGATGATGGTTTTGTTCGGACCGAGGTAGGTGAGATAATTGGCACCAGTCAATGCGTTGTATCTGTTTCATGCCTGAATATATGAGGGTCAGTTTATATTTCAGTACGCTCGCATCAACACTTTGGTAAAGGGACAATGCAGAATACACATTTAAAAAAAAATTGTCGTAATGATTTAAAATTTTCGTACTTGTTAAGCAATGGAAACACGTTATGCTTACATGATATTATCATGACGTTTGTGACAATATAATTTAATAGTAGTACATACCTAGTCATAGTCTATACGACTTTGTGCGATATACATCATCTTTTTAAAGTACGTACAGTTTGAGTTATTAGCTCTATGATTAGTATTAAGGGTCAAATTAAATGTTTTGTTTTGGTAAACGCAGTTACTGCACTTTTCCTCTGAGTTTTTGTTTGGGCATTCCTTCCATTCGTGATCCATGGCACAGTGTAGACATTTCCCGTGTTTATCTTTATTCAAGCATTTTAACGCTGTGTGACCAAACTTCAGACAATGATAGCACTGCGTCAGGGGGTTGGCATCCTCCACTCGAACTCTGTTAAATCCAATATTAATTTTTTCTTTTTCCATGAGGTAAGACCTTAGTATTCCGCTGGTTTCCAATATGTAGTTAGTGAGTCCATTTTGGATTTTAGGTTTAAACATTTTGATCAATTTAACGGTGTGTTTTACATCATTTTCCATAATTTCTTTGAATCCATCATTTTGTGTTTTTAAAGCCTCAATTATTTCTTCTTCTGATAAATCTGCTTGTAGATTTCTTATGAATATTTTTTGGGTTTTTCTTTTTTAGTTCTTCCGCGACCATGTTTTTTTTTAATGTTTTGTTTATTTCGTCAGTTAATTTCTCCGCGTGGTCTTTTGAAGGGCAAGATATTATTAATTTATTTTGTGAGGCTTTTCGTACACCGTTTACTGCAATACCCAAGTTAGATATTTTAATTTTTTTGACTATTTGCTCTTTTATTTCATCTGATGTCATGTCAGTATTTTCGCCTTTTACAATCAGTGAGCTAACGCTGTGTGACCAAACTTCAGACAATGATAGCACTGCGTCAGGGGGTTGGCATCCTCCACTCGAACTCTGTTAAATCCAATATTAATTTTTTCTTTTTCCATGAGGTAAGACCTTAGTATTCCGCTGGTTTCCAATATGTAGTTAGTGAGTCCATTTTGGATTTTAGGTTTAAACATTTTGATCAATTTAACGGTGTGTTTTACATCATTTTCCATAATTTCTTTGAATCCATCATTTTGTGTTTTTAAAGCCTCAATTATTTCTTCTTCTGATAAATCTGCTTGTAGATTTCTTATGAATATTTTTGGGTTTTTCTTTTTTAGTTCTTCCGCGACCATGTTTTTTTTTAATGTTTTGTTTATTTCGTCAGTTAATTTCTCCGCGTGGTCTTTTGAAGGCCAAGATATTATTAATTTATTTTGTGAGGCTTTTCGTACACCGTTTACTGCAATACCCAAGTTAGATATTTTAATTTTTTTGACTATTTGCTCTTTTATTTCATCTGATGTCATGTCAGTATTTTCGCCTTTTACAATCAGTGAGTATTTCGATTCAGGCATCTGTTTGACTCTACTTGCATATGTTCTTTTTTCCATATTATTTGAATTTTCTATATTTTTTTTCGAGTTTATCTATTAGTTTCGCTTGTAGTGAAACTATCTCTTTTTTCAGGATTTCTTTTTCTTGAGTCCATTTTTCCTCAAGTAGTTTAATGTTCAAAAGCAAATTATTTTTAGCCTTTGAATCCTTCACAGTGGATATATTTGATATTTCAAACTTGATATTTTCGATTATGGATAGCACGTCCATAATGGGTTAAGTTTTGTGACCGCGTAGCGGTCACCTAACACACAACGAAAACCTTTTCGAATATAAGTGACAATATCACAATTGTTTAGACAAATAAACACGTCCACACGGTACCGGTGCTGACGTTGACTTAATATTAAAAATGCATAATTAACATTCACAGTACATTAACAACATTTACAACACATAATATGCATTTTGTAATAAAGACATATCACTGGTACATTATAATATAAGTGTACAGACACTTATTATAAAGAAACACATCACTTGTACCTTATATAGTTATACTTATGACAAAGACACATCATCGCATTAATCCTTAAGGTATTCTTTCAAATAATAGAGTTTAAGCATCGTACTTTGAGACCTTTCACATTGGCTTGGATTTTTAATATCGTTGGGTAATTTATTGTATTGTGTGTAAGCTATACGAGTATATTCTAAAGATTTTAGTTCGTATTTAGTTGAGTGTATTTCTCGCATGTAGTTTGTTGTGGTTTCTTGTGTAGGTAGTGATTGTAATTGAGTGTGGTGTTGGTATGTGCCGAGTGCTGAATTACTTGTAAGATAGTACTTGTAATTTCACAGGTGACAATTATGTAAAACGGAAGTATTTGGGAGTTTCTGTAGATGTCTTTGACGTATGTGTCCCATGGCAAACTAAAGGTATTTCGTTGGGTTCTATTTTGAATGACTTGGATCTCTGAAATCTTTTTTTTGTAGCAAATCCCCAGATTCCGGAAATATATATTAAATGTGAGTGAATCATAGCGTTGTAGATCGATCTTAATATAGAGGCGGGAAGTAACCCGCGGAGTCTATATAAAACACAGTTTATGGGGGTAATTTTAGATAAAACATATTTAAAATGATGATTCCACGTTAGTTGTGAGTCAACGAATAGGCTAAGATAGTTTCATTTTTAAATGGTACACATATGATCCTTTTAGCACAAAACAGATGATTTTTTTTTTATTTATTTATTAACTTTAAGACAATTTATAAAATATAAAGCGAAAAAGTCCCGATAAACTAATTTATAGTAGTTTTCTTAACGGGAGCTTGTTTTTCAAAACCTTATACTAAATTTAGAGTTAATGTTAAGTTACTAAATATGTATGTCTATAGAAAATAAAAATATATATAACAAACTTAAAACATAAATATTTCGAAGAATCTTACTCGAAAAAAATTCTACAAAAAATCAAAAACATAAATAAATACAATAAATCACACTTTTTTTTTAAAAGAAAGACAAATATTCCCTGGATACAAATAACCTGACATCATTTGAAAGACTCCTACTACCATCACAATAAGTCGAAGATGTTGCTTGTGTCGTAAATGGAGGACTTAGCCAGCCGAGGAATTGAACTCACGACGCCTGGGTGAGACCCAAACGCGATGCTAACTCAGCCACTGACCGGTGATAATATTTCCATATTATCTATTATAAATAGTTCCTTTCAGCTATAAACAACAACAATAAATCGTATATAAAATAATATTTCCTTATCTAATACAACTAGTTTCTTTCAGCTAGCCAAGTTTTCAATATATTTATTGACTGTTTGGTTTTAATAAAAAAATATGTATATTCCAGCAGGAAACGTATTTAAACAGCTAGGAATCATGTGATCTAAAGTTCTTTGTCCATACTTGTTTGTATGCTTAGGAACCATTAATCATTTATTAAAATTGTAAGTGTGCTCTAGTATATTTGTGAAGTCGCAGATTCAAAATTACCGGCCAATATCTCTGCTAAACGCGGTCTCAAAAATCATTTAAAAAAATTGTTAAAAACCGTCTCACCCTTTACCTTGAACATAATAACATACTTTCTAAGAGACAAAATGGCTTCCGACCAGGATTAGGTACCGAAAATTCTATTGCTAAACTGTCGAAAATCATCTCCAATAATATCGACGGAGGAATTAAATGCATCGCGGTCTTCCTGGATTTAGCTAAAGCTTTTGACACCATTTCGCATAAAATTCTTTTGAAAAAACTACAGCTAATCGGTATTCAGGGACAACTATTTAAATGATTTTTTTTTTTTTTTACAGTAACTCCACACAGGAGACCAAGGAGGAAACAATTTCCCTCAAGGCCTATATCATCTTTGGGGATGCTGTGTGGAGGATCTTTTAGAGGATAGGAAGGAGTGAACTTGGGTCTTGAAGAGACCTATGTTATAGGATGGAGGAAACACAGAGGCCGGCAGATCATTCCACAGCCGAGCTGTTGAACACAAGAACGAGTCGTAGAAGCGACCCGTTCTCATGTGATAAATGTCAACCGTGTGCAAATGTTGGGCGCACGTTTGGCGTGTTTCCCGACTATGTACCGGTGCCGAAGGGATCAATGACGCTAGTTCCTCGGAGCATCTTCCATTAAAATACCGGTAGAATAAGGACAGCATTCCCACCCGACGTCTGTGCTCCAAAGATTGCAAACCCATTTGTTAAGATAGGCGAATCTATCAAACGGACCGCCCGTTTCTGCACAGTCAAGGTTTTTTTTCAGAAATTTGGGGACTCCCGACCAGAGGTGGCTGCCAAATTCTACAATGGGGCGCACTTGCGATTTGTACAGGGTCAGCAGTTGTGTACTATTAAAGTATCTGCGGGCTCTGTACAATACGCCCAGCTTCTGAGAGGCTAACTTTACTGGGGTTTCGATGGAGACCCCATACCTGAGCTGATCACTTAAGGTTACACCAAGCATATCAATGGAGGGCTTGTTGGGAAGATTGCTTCCATTAAAGGAGACTAGATTGTCATTTCGATCCCTTTTAGACGTAATCAGGCATGATTGGGTCTTTGAAACATTAAATTCGACGAGGTTATTCTTACCCCAAGAGGAGACCCTCTCAAGGTAACTGTCCATTCTCTGTTTCAAAGCCCTCCGAGCCGTTGGAGTTTGTGTGCCCTTTGGGGGCTTGTCAAACAAAAAGCAATCATGGACTGTACTGTCATCCGCGTAACAATGGATTGGTGCACATGTCAAGAGGTCATTGATGTGCAACAAAACAATGTCGGAGACAGAACCGATCCTTGTGGGACGCCAGCATTTATTGAATGCGAGGAAGAGATGAAACCATCAGCAACCGTCTGAATCGATCTCTCCCTCAAAAAGTCGGCAATCCACGTACACAAGGAAACGGGAAGTCCGTACGAAGGCAGTTTGTTGACAAGTCCTCGGTGCCAAACCCGGTCAAAGGCCTTAGAAATGTCCAGTGAGACCGTTTGAGTCTCACCATAACGTTCCAGACACCGTCCCCAAACATGCGTCACATACGCGAGAAGATCACCGCACGAGCGGTTCCGCCGGAATCCATACTGGTGGTCGTTAATGATTTTGTTCTTCTCGAGGTATGTAAGCAGTTTGTCGTTGATCACACGTTCCATCACCTTTGACAGAACTGATGTGATCGCTATGGGGCGGTAGTTGGCCGGGTTGGAGCGGTCACCTTTCTTAGGTATAGGATGAATGACCGCTTTTTTTCCAACCAGAGGGCACAGAGCCACATTTCAGGGACATTTTAAAGAGCTTTGTCAAAACTGGAGCGATTTCTGCAGCACACCTCTGCAATACCAGGGCAGGTAGTTACTTAGAAAACCGAAGCCAAAGAGTTAATATCAATGATACTCTAAGCGATCCAGCCAATATTGTATTTGGTGTACCACAAGGAAGTACTTTAGGGCCTATTTTGTTCAATATATACTCGTACATCAATGACCTATGTAACAGTAACCTTGCCGATTACATCATCATTTTTGCTGATGATACAATATTGATTTATGAAGGCAAAAGCTAGAACGAAGTTCATAGTAAAACAGAAATTGGTATAAACAAGGTTATGTAATGGTTAGACAATAACCTCCCTACTCTCAATACGGATAAAACCAAATTCATACGTTTCAGTGCAACGCAAGCGGGACAACCCAAAGATGTGCTAAACATTACTGCTCACCTTTGCAATGAAATAAATACTTGTACTTGCAATAACTTAGAATGCGTGGAAAGTTTAAAATATTTAGGAATCATTATTAACAAATTCCTGAGATGGGAAGAACACGTCAACTCAACTGCCACAAAAGTCAGAAAACTCATTCACCTTTTCATGACTATTAGAAATATTCTTTACGTAAAAGATCTAAAATGAATATATCATGCTATGTGTAATTCTTTACTTGAATATTATGCATCCTTAGGATGGGGCGGTTGGGCCAAACAAATTTTGGACCCCTGACAAAAGCGCAGAAATCCCTAATAAGAGTCATCCTTAAAAAAACCCTTCAGGTACCCCAGTGCTGAATAAGGAACTCCAGTGAAAAATATAATGGCTTCAAAAATATATATTCATATAGATCAGCAAATGCCGATTCTGAATATATAACTTTTATTGTATATAATGATATGTAGATTTTATAAATCGTTATATAAAAGTGAATTAAAAACGGTACCATCAAAACACCATGTTCTGTTGGTACCACTGCTTCTGACGTCACACATGCCGTTTTTGAGTCCAACTCTAACCAGATAAGATGTTTTTCCGCTGTTTATAATGTTTTTAGCTTATAATTTCGCTGTTTACAGTTTTATTTCGCTCGTAAAATCATTATGTTTATTTATTGCTACTAGTTGATAGTTTTTGCTTGAAAATTCGTACCAATTTTAACGAATTTGTATACGTAATAATACTCTATACCCCTTCCAACAACAATGTCAATGGCACTTTGGTGATTATTTCTTCAGTTATTCTGGAAGCGGGAGATTTCTAATGAAAACCTATTATTTCTTACAATGTATAATATATTTATTTTTATTTCAAGCTATTGGAAGTTACACCAATATTTCAAACCTATTCAATTTATCCAACACATTCGAGATAATATCTGTCTACTCCTGTCACGGATTATTGAAGTCCGCATATGCGCAATGCGCATACGTCTGTTTTCTGCGCATGCGCAGAAAAATGAAAGAGGCTATTAACGTAAGCGATTCAGATTTTAAGCTAGTTATTAAAAAGTTAGCTATGGACATTCTTTGAACGCTAATAAATTGTTAATTAGTTGCGGATATGAATGTATTTTTACACTTAGGTACAATTCACCTACAATAGTAACAAGACTCTGATATTCTACAATGTTTCCTTCAATGAAAAGGAGTTAAATTTGAGTAAAAAGTTCTCGAAGTTTTGTATGAAATTCATACAATATCGATTAGAGCCTATTGAACCACAAATCTGACTGGCTCGTGTGACGTTACACCCAACAAGCCATAGATTTCGTGCGTTTTGGTGGGCTTTAAAAAATTGAAACCTTAACAATTATTTTAACCATGAAAACGAACTTAAAAAAAAATTTAAAAAAAAACAGAAAATTAAGTTTGGATGTCAACATTAATAAAAATAAAAAAAATGAACTGGAATTCCTTGTTATTCAAAGAAATGCAAGTTCTTGATGTCAGACAACTGTATATCAGGAAAATTGTATCACACACACAACGTCACCACTACCCATCTATTGATCACTATCACGACACCAGATACCAAGAAGTAATCCAATAGCTTCAACAAAAACCTTGACATCCCTTGCTCAAAGACAATTTTCAAAAAAAATTGTTCAACATCATATCATGGAAAATGAAAAGTACAAACGTCCCGCGTAAACTGATCAATGTATGGCTTCTCGATTTAGGGAGGGGCTAAAGCGAACATATGCCCATTAATAGATATGTATAATTTTAATAAAACCTTCATATGTAATTCATTACCACTATACACTAAATTTAAAAAAAAATGCATATCATATTTTTATCTTGTGTACTTTAAACTTTTATACTTTATACTTTAAAATTTTACATGTGATATATAATTCATTATTACTCTACACTAATTTAAAAAATGCATATCATACTTTAGTTTTTTATACTTTAAATTTTTATTCTTTTTACTTTAAACTTTTACATCTCATATGTAATCCATTCTTTCCCTACAGTAAATTTATAAAATGCATATCATACTGTAAACTTTTATACTTTAAATTTCTATACTTTATACTTCATTAATACTCTACACTAAATTAAAAAATGCATATCATACTTGAAACTTTTATATCTCATATGTCATTCATTATTACTCTACAATACAGTACAATAAATTTAAAAAAAAAATGCAACATACTATATAAAAAAAAAAAACACAATTTTTTTTTCTTAAATTTACTTTATGTATTCTTTTATATTCTCTCATGTACATCACTAAACTTATCAATTTGACTGTCCTAAAACGGGATTTGTTCCTAGTTGGACAGTCAAAGCCTTCTTAAATATTTCTGTAAAATAATGTGTGTTTCAAATAAATATTATTGTTATTATTATTATATAAAGGGTTATTAATGTGCTGAAATATAATTTTGTACCACAGAATTGATATTACTGAAAGAATTTTGAGACTGATAAAATTATGGAATATTATGCTTTTGTTCGTATAAACTTTTATGAGCAAGTTGACGAAGTTGTAAATTATATCATAAATATCAATAATAACTTAAAAGAGAGAAGGGAACCCTGACTAAAGTAAGTGACTATTTACAAAGATAATTCAGGATTCATCAGAGTACGTGATATTTCTATTGACTGCTTGCTTAACTTTGAGCCAAGTTTCCTCAGGAAGGATGTTTTGTCACAAATAATGCAACAGAGACGTATATAGATTTATAAATCAAATGTTGTGAGAGACGTTAATTTATAAATACCTTGTCTTGTTTCACTTCAGATTTCGACATTTTCTTGTTTGTTAACATTTACGAACTTTGTTACATTTATAACGGACATCCAAGTACAGTCGAGAATTGCGGTGAATGACTGAAAACATGTTTTTTACTCCACGTCGTACGTTTTTTTTTAATTGTTTTTGCTTTATTGTCAAAATAAAAAATACTGACAACAAAAATCCTGCGTTCTTTAAAAAAGAAAGTTTATTAAGCCCCGTTTAATTAAGACGACACAATATCCTAAATTAAAATTGGTTAAGGGCGTTCCTAAAGACCGATGGGAGAAGTTAGCGGGCGTAATAATTCGTGTTTCACGACGCACGTTTCGTCTGCAGTTTAAAATTATTGCACAGTGTGACACATCACAATTTTTTTTGGACAAATAAAAAAAATCTTTATGATATTTAACTGCGTTTATGAAAATTATGTTTATTGTTAGCATTAGTTCGGTAATAATATAATTTACATGGTGTTTGGAAACTCATGGTACCTACAGTGGTAAAATTAAATCATCTGCAGCATATAAGAGTTCCCAAATAATCATAAATCACACATCCTTCCTTTGGTGATTCATTTTTGGGTGGAAATTTTCAAGGCCAATAAAAACTCAAAATCAAACGTTTTTCACGTCTTATTTTATTAACGCCAAATATTTGGTCACCTATTTTTGAAACTTTTAATACGCGTGAAATCTCATTGTAATGATTTTAAATAAAAGTACTTTTATTTAAATAAGAAGTTATGAAAAAATCTTATATTATTTTGGTTACCATTTACACACAACATAAAGAATGTTTACTTAGGATACATGTAATCTCACAAAATATAGTAGAAACATATGGAGGGCGCTAATTAACATATTAAGTGACAAAATTAGAACTATCAGACGAAAAATGAAATTGATATACCTAATTATCTACCTAATATTTGTTCTAAACAATCGACTGTGTTTAGGAAAAAGGCAGTAACCCTCTAAATCAGAATTTTACAGGAGAAACGAAAGACATTTTAGGAGTGGGTTTTTCATAATAATAAACAATATGTATCAGCACAAGGGAGCGCTGTAATAGTATTTGTCATCAATTTAAATAAAGAATAAAAAAATTCCTAATACGTTTTGTCGTCAGTATTGGTAAGATTTGTTATTTAATTGCTAGTTAATCGCCCGAATCGCTGGATAAGTCTGCAGGATACATCCTGATAAACCCCGATATATTTATACATAAAATTATTTAAGCTGATATTGTCCCATTTTGTTCTAAGGATAATGGAACCCAAATATTTACTTTTAGGTATGTATTTATTATGTACCTATTCCATTCCCATAAGCGTTTTCCTTGGAGATATAATTTTTTCAGGATACAACTCGTTTGGTCCTCTTATTTCCCATTTTAGCTGAAACAAATGCTTATAGATTAGCCCTGAGGTTAACTTTAATTTGTAAATTTTAAAGTCATTTTCGTCTCAGCGGAATGATATATTTTCACTGTGAAATTAGCAGTGACAGTATTAAAGAAATTATAACAGCAACTTGCATTTTTGATAAAGTTAAATAACAAGCCACGGTTTTTTTTTCATGTCAATGCACCAGAGTCCCAACTGTCCTGAGACAGTGGGACGATAGCATTCCCATTCAGGGTATGGTGTGAGGTAAAGGAAGTGGGGAAGGAGGGGAATGGGGAAGAGGAGGTTTGGAACGCACTTGGCTATTCGGATTTAGTCACCAAACATAGCTAAAGCCAGTTCAAGAAACGTTTTGATTATCACTCGAATATAAAATTCTACTTCGGACTCAAGTTTCTCTAAAACGACTACTAGATTTAGCAATTTTCCTCTTGTACGAATAATTTCTGGACATCATGTATAAATAATTAATATTTAAATTTATAATTACGTTAATTTAAAAAAAAAATACAAAAAAGTTCTGCATAAAAATTGTTTTTACGCGTAATAGCTGTTTCACATTCCGAAATAATAACTTCATATTTTTTTGTAATAATTAAAATTAAGTAAATAATGAACATCAAATATATTAAGAATTGAGAGTAGAGTTCTAGAACATTTACTTTAAAACAGTAAAAATTTAATATTAATTTCTTTGTCCGTATTTCATTTAAAATGACACACTGTGCGCTTTTAAAATATAAATTTACACTAGAAAATAACTTGTTCTATTAAGTTGCGGAAAAAATAAATAGTACCTGTACTTACCCGTAGAAGAAGTCTAGTATAAAAAAACAGAAGATTTCAATACTAGAAATCAAGTATTCGAATGAATAAACAAAATATGTGAGGAAATAAGTTGCCGTAGCGGCGGGCCGTAATACGTCTTGTCTCGCCGAACGTTGAACGGCAACTAAAGATTTAAATGACATGTGACGAAGACACGTATTAAAACATCGGCGCGCCCGCCGTCTATTCGAAGTGCGTAGGGTCGATATTGCTTTGGCGAGCATAGAAAACGATTTTTTCTGAGGGGTGTATTTTAATTAATTCTGATGAATATATTCCTAAAATCTCAGATGTTTGCACGGTGGTATCTCGGGAAGTTACTATTTCATCTTAAAAAAAAAAATTGCATCGTTACCGCTAATGTTATAGTTGAAAAACGTCTTTAAAATTTAAAAAAACGTTTTACATAAAAAAAATTAATGGTAAGGTACTATTTTTATTAATCTAAAATATAAATAACATGCATCGCGTGTGTTTCCTTTTGAAAAAAAAGATACTTTACTCACGAAGTCGTCGGAATTAATTAAAATGTGAGTCTCGGGCAAACCCCGTCATATGTGGTGATATCAACTCTTAAACTGCACTATCTTTCAATGACGTTATTTACTAGTTGATGGTCAGCAGACGCTGCACAGTAATGACCTCTGCAAACCTAGTTTCATTATTTATACTACCGTATTATATGTATTTACTAGGTGATGATCAGCAGACGCTGCACAGTAATGAGCTCTCCAAACCTAGTTATATTATTTATACTACGGTATTACCTTTATTTACTAGTTGATCATCAGCAGACGCCGCACAGAATTGACCTCTGCACACCTAGTTGTATTATTTATACTACGGTATTACATTTATTTACTAGATGATGATCAGTAGACGCTACACAGTAATGACCTCTGCAAACCTAGTTGTATTATTTATACTACGGTATTATATGTATTTACTGGTTGATGATCAGCAGACGCTGCACAGTAATGACCTCTGCAAACCTAGTTGTATTATTTATACTACGGTATTATATGTATTTACAAGTTGATGATCAGTAAACGCCGCACAGTAATGACCTCTGCAAACCTAGTTGTATTATTTATACTACGGTATTATATGTATTTACAAGTTGATGATCAGTAAACGCCGCATAGTAATGACCTCTGCAAACCTAGGTGTATTATTTATAATACGGTATTATATGTATTTACTAGTTGATGATCAGCAGACGCTGCACAGTAATGACCTCTGCAAGCCTAGTTGTATTATTTATAATACGGTATTATATGTATTTACTAGTTGATGATCAGCAGACGATGCACTGTAATGACCTCTGAAAACCTAGTTGTATTATTTATACTACGGTATTATATGTATTTACAAGTTGATGATCAGTACACGCCGCACAGTAATGACCTCTGCAAACCTAGTTGTATTATTTATACTACGGTATTATATGTATTTACAAGTTGATGATCAGTAAACGCCGCACAGTAATGACCTCTGCAAACCTAGGTGTATTATTTATAATACGGTATTATATGTATTTACTAGTTGATGATCAGCAGACGCTGCACAGTAATGACCTCTGCAAACCTAGTTGTATTATTTATACTACGGTATTATATGTATTTACAAGTTTATGGTCAGCAGACGCCGCACAGTAATGACCTCTGCAAGCCTAGTTGTATTATTTATAATACGGTATTATATGTATTTACTAGTTGATGATCAGCAGACAATGCACTGTAATGACCTCTGAAAACCTAGTTGTATTATTTATACTACGGTATTATATGTATTTACAAGTTTATGATCAGCAGACGCCGCACAGTAATGACCTCTGCAAACCCAGTTGTATTATTTATAATACGGTATTATATGTTTTTACTAGTTGATGATCAGCAGACGATGCACAGTAATGACCTCTGCAAACCTAGTTGTATTATTTATACTACGGTATTATATGCAAAAAGAGAGATTGAAAGAAAGGGCTTTAGATTAAATTTTTCTTGAACAATTGGAAATTAATAAACGAACGATTGATCCTAATATAATATTCATTAATACAGAATGTTAAATTATTTATTTACCACTTCTTAGTATGTTCACTTTATAAAAATAATACTCATGGATTTATTTTATTATTAAATTTATAAAACAAAAACATCATCCACTCATCTCACTAGGACAGTCCTGTGTTGAGATAAGCGGATTTACATAACATTAGCCACTCATCTCACTAGGACAGTCCTGTGTTGAGATGAGCGGATTTACATAACATTAGCCACTCATCTCACTGGGACAGTAACGTGTTGAGATGAGCAGCTTTACATAACATTATCCACTATAGAGAAAAAATAAAGAAACCAATGGTATAAATGAATTTTTCATCGGTTTTACTCTTAAAGTAATATTATTGTTATCCTAACATTTAACCATGAACAATATTCGTAGCTTTTTTAGTGTTAAGAAAATTCAAAGAGCACTTGAAGTTGGGACGCCGGTAACGCGAATGCTGCGGGTCATGGCGCCGCGTCGAGTCGTGCTGCGACTCCGTTCGAAAGGATTCGGGCGACATCTATACCCCTTCTACATGTGCGAAAATAATAATTTCCAGGAAATTTTGCAAGAAAAGTAGACTATATTTAATAATTTATTTTTATTTTTATTTGAAACACACATTATTTACCATCAACATTAAAGACATACATACAAGTTTAGTACATACCGAGTGCCATTATACAAAAATTGTTATGAAGCAAGTCCCTAACAACTAACGTCGACAAACTACCCCGAAATTATTTAAAAACATGGTTGACAAACCACCCTGGGATTATTCATAAACAAGCACTACTCTTTCATACGATTGGTCGAAGCCTAATCGAATTTTAGCCACTCGATTTTGGAAACGGAAACAAGAAGAAGCCGCCAGGCAGCTTCGGAGGGAGATTGCGGGCTCACTTTAGTTTCGAGAGTCGAGCCACCCAGTCGCCTGATCCTGAGCCCAAAAACCGGTATCGTTCCATATTTTACTTATGTATTTCCCTTCCTTTTTGCTAAAACAGAAATAATCTAAAAACATTCATTATTTTCATTCTACACTTAAAGATCTAAAGGCGTTCACAGAAAGGTTAAAGCTTTTCCTAGAGCACTAGAATCAAGCTATCCAAAATATATACAAGGTATTATTTACAGAAAAAGAGAATTGTTTTTATTTGAATTCCGTATTCCTCCATCTACTTGTATGTATGTGTTTTTTATTTTATGTTTACTAGAAGCGGTGATTTCTCAAATTGCCTATAGACGAACTGAGAACACTATTTATATATATATGTGTATCTTTATATATGCCCTGAGATAGGGCTAGTCGGGAATATTCTATATAGTAGATCTATTGATGAACTTCACTAAGATTACAATTCAAATGTCTTTACGAACCGGATACAAAATAGAAGGGAAAAAAGCTAGTATTGACATAATATTGTAACAAAATAAATCAAGCCCTTGGAATAACAAGGTTCCATCTGACACGGCAATGTTATGCGATAATGAGTCTTAAAGTTACCTTCTGTAGAGCACATTATCGCATGACATTGCCGTGCCAGATGGAACCTTGTTATTCCATGGGGTCGAAATATAGAAAAAAGTATAATAATTAAATATAAAGAGATTATGTGTATGTGTTTGATATGTAAAGGTTGGTGCTATGTGGAAAAAATGCTTTTAAAATTGAGTACTAAAAAAAAGATAATATTTTTGAGCAATATTGATAAGATTGAGTTACGTATCACTCAGCTTTAAAGCCGACGACGAAACTTGTGGATGCAGCAAACAGTTTTTTTTTTGTTTTACTGTTTTCTGGTTTTCACCCATTAAGGGCGATCTTGGCCATGTTTAATCAGTTAGATTTTAATACTGCAGATTGTTTTTAAAATTAGTTACTTTTAAATAGGATATAATATTTAGGCAAATAAAATTGAAGCAAATAAGTTACAGTGTTAAGTTACAATGTAAATGCACGTGTTTTTAATTCCCAATGACTTAAATTTCAATGCCATTTTTATAAATATACTTTGCTAATAAATAGTTAATTTGGAGGAGTTACTTAGAAGGCGGGGAATACTGGTAGGGAGGTCAATTTTAAGTTTTAACAATTCATGCATGAAGTTTGGAAATTGGTCATTGATAGGACACTCGAAGAAATTATGGTCCAGGGTAAAGCAAATAGTTAAAATAACATATTAAATATATTTTATTCAGTAAGTACACAAAGCAACTTTATTAAATTATTTATAACCAAATGGTTGTCATTTTTCCTTTCCTTGGTTAGGGTTTTTAATCCAGTTAAGATCTTTTCCCAAAGTAACATAAATTCAGTCAAGTAAATCAAACCATGAGATGGTAAGATTAGTTTGATAGAAAGGGTAAAGGGTATTATACAATTCCCAGGATATTGTTATAAGTCCTAGATAAATAAAGAATTTTAAAAGAATCCATAAAGTAAATTTTTTAAAAATATTGATTTTTTTTTTCTTAAAGTGTGATATGTATTTTTTAGTTTAGTTTAGTAATAATGAATTACACATGAAGGTTTTATAAATAAGTTTACCCAGGACGTTTGTGCTTAATTTTATATACCTCAAAGCAATAATTCCACTCGCTTTTAACAGTATAAATCTAGAGTCGTCTAATGTGCAGAATAGTGTTTATTTATAAACGAAATGTTCCTCCTACGGACATTAATAATCAATACCTCGAGTTAATTATAATTTAAAGCTCTTACAATAGCCTGCCTACAATACTTTTAAAAAATTAATTAGGTAGGAACTCAAATAAAGGGTACCAAAATATACATCCTGCTAATAAAAGCCAGCGTTTGAATAACCTTTGAGTTTATTGGAGTTGTGAAATTTTGGATGAATGATGTACCAAAGCTTTTTTCTTTGTAATGCGTAGTAACTTTGTACCCGGCTTCACCAGTTTATTATTTCCAATTATTTCGCACAACATGAACCCTTATCCGTGGACGATGCTTTTTGATGAATTATTTTAATTTGTCAGCACAAAAACCTGTTTAAGGGTCTCCCCTTGTCATCATTTAGAGAAGAAATTCCCGTAGCAGTTAGCGACTTTTTCTTGTGACTTGTTCACTTAACAGAAAATATTTTTTACCAGAAAGAAATTATAACGATTACTTACACCGAATTTCAGGAAATAATTTTTTTGATTGTTTTTGCACGCTTCAAGAATTGGACAAATCTGAAAGAAATCTGTGTATTCTTACTACATTGAAAAACATGTTCACTTACTCACAAACAAATAATGGTAATTATGAATTATATAGATTAGAAAAAGGCTATTAAAATAATAGTAATATTAATAAGAATAAGGAACTCCAATGAAAAATACAATGCCTTTAAAATATATATATTCATATAGATCAGTAAACGCCGATTCTGGATATATTATTTTTATTATATAAAATTAATATATTCATTATATATTATTTGTATTAATTAATAATACATAAAATTCATAAATCTTTTTTTTTTCAGTACTTAGTACAGTACTTTACTCCACACAGGAGACCTTGAGGGAAATAATTTCCCTCGAGGCCTATATCATCTTTGGGGATGCTGTATATAGGGTCTTTTAGAGGATAGGAAGGAGTGAACTTTGGTTTTGAAGAGAGCCATGTTGTAGGATGGAGGAAACACAAAGGCCGGCAGTCGTAGAAGCTACCCGTTCTCACATTTTGACATTTGACATTCTAATCTCAAAACTGGATTTGGAGCGTTTTGGCGGGCTTTGAAAATTATTTTAACTATGAAAACGTAATTTAGAAAAAGAATTATATACTGGTATTTAAGTTTGAACGACATTATTGATAAAATAAAAAAAAAAAAAAAAATGTATTGTGGTTCCTTATTATTAATTATTTGTGGTCAATTTAATGTCACAAGTGGTGCTTCACAATCGAAACGACACGGAAAAGCGCTGAAGTAAACGATAAACTTACTATATAAGAATAGGAAGTAATATATGTACAGCGCCCTTGAGGTGATTTTATAAAAATTATACGATTATTATTATTATTACACGATGTTAGTAGAGCGATATAATCTACATTATAAAACAATTTCTACCCTTGAAAATTATATAAATTTACTAACATTTTGGGGTATCGCCGCCCCGGGAACCTCAAGTAGTGCGCTACATTTGGTGACTTAGCAGGGGTGTCCGGGGTTACAGGGTGAGGCTGGTTCAGGTCTTGGCGGCGAATGCGTCTGCCTACCATTTGTGTGGTGGGCTGCATCGAGAAAAACCGGTTGAGGGAGACCCTTTGACCTCTCTAGCACGGACCCGTTGTCAGAATGGATTAATGAATCCACCACTGCTGGAAACGCTGAACCCAAGATTTCTACTCACCTCTTATGCTTTTTTCCTCTTTCCTTCAAAAATACCTTGTATGGAGATAATATTGAAAAAAAAAAATCGAGAAAAAAGAAAAATATTGTAATTATTTTACATCACTGTATGACGTATTAAATTATGGAACATGTGGTTTAATTCGAGAGGGGTTTTATTACATCCCCATATGATATTGCCATCTCTCCCAACAGTTTTCAGTTTAGATGATAATGAAGTATGTAATTGACCTGCCAAGTGTCAGTTCTCCTCTCCGGAGATGGTTTCCTGTCCAGGAACTTTGTCAGGTCATCAATTAACTCGAGAAAAATAACACGAATACTTGAACTGTCTTTCACTTTGCGGTCTCGTAGGCGAACATTTAATAACACGTAGTTCTAGCAATATAAAACAGTTCAGACTGATTTAACGAGAGAATTTTTGCGACAGGTCGATTATAACTATTTTTAGCGATTTTGTATAAAGTCGTTTTGCAAATAAAATTACCCTCGAGTGCTGTACATACGAGAAAAATTGTAATTTTTATCATTATACACAGCTTCTACCTATTAAGGGAGTTTCTGAGTCTTCACCAGCAGCGCAAGGAAGGGCTGAAGGCTAGTAATGATTATTTTGTAATTTAAAAAAAAAGTTACCGCTTCATACGAAAATAGATTATTTTATAGATTTGTAAAACAACATAGAAGGGACTGCGGGTACGCGTTCCAAGCTACTTTGAATCAACTCAAACCACTGTTGGTGAGTAATGTATCCTTTTTTATACATGAATACCCCACAAGAGTCAAATCTGCTCCCAACCGGTCCGGAGCCAGTGCGACTATGGCATCCCCAATGTTGTGAGGCTGAAAGTATTGTGGGAGGGGAAGGGGAAGGGGAAGAGGAAGGTGGGGAAATACCTGGCTATTCAGATCTGGTCACCAAACACGGCTAAAAGCCATTTCAAGTAACGTTTCAATTCTGAAAGGTGGTCTTTCACCAGGGTGATACTGAGAGTATCTTCCACTCTGGAACGTGCGCAAATATACTACTAAATAAATTAATTGTGAAACATCACAAATTAATTAAATAAAATTTACTTGCGCATTCCAGGATTTGAACCCGCGTCCTTCGGATTTGAAAAAGTCACAATAAACCACAAAAAAGTATTTGTAAAAAGCATTAACTTTGTGGCTCACCATAATTTACAATAAAAAACACATAAATTTGTTGTACAAAAAAGTAGTTTATTGTGACTTTTTGTATTGTATTTTTTTAAGCCTTTTAGTCTCTAATAATTCTGCAGGAAATATCTTGTTTTTTTTGTACCTGTGATTTATGTATCGATAAATCTCAGGGGTGAGTTTATGGAAAGGTAGTCTTTAGCATTCAGCTTTTAGCATATATCTTGAAACTTAAGATAAGTTACTCAAGGAAAAGCATATAAAGTTATCCCATTACCTGTGAAGGTAGGTTGGGTTATTTCGGCGGTTGTTGAAAGGGAATATCATTACCTGAGGGAGTTTCCAAGCAAGATAAAAGTTTTTTTTACCAGTAATGGTAAAAGTCGAATGGGAGATATTTAACTAAGATATGAAAATATTTATAAGAATGCCGAATTATATTTTTACATCATTCAAAGATAAACATACTTCCATTTAAGATGTCCTCAAATATTACTTTGAGCTAGCATAACATTCTAAACAATTCGACATTCAGTGGAAATTAAACTAATCGAGTCTTGTTTTTTGACAGCATGAGCATAAAACATGTTTATTAACAGCTTTTAATATATACAAAGGAAGTTTAACAAAAGATAAGCAAACAAAGTTTATTGTGCTAATAGTGGTTAAATACAGATGTTGTATTTATGAAGGTAACAACATAAATAATAAAAATCAAAATAAAAAAGAAGTGGGGGGGGGGGGCAAGAAGAGGAAGATAGGATCGAGACAGAAGATGCTCACGATACATTTTATACTCGTGCATCAATTTGTGGTCGTATGTATTACTTCGGTTCGATATTTTGAAAGGGTATTGTGAAGAATGTCGATATTGTGAAATAGTGCGTTATATTGCAAACAAATACGGTCAATCGGAGAAAAATCTATGTATCGATGGTCGAGTATTAAAATGCAATAAGTCAAAATCCGTTGTTTTGAGATAATCAATTTTTATTATAATCGCGTATTTAAAAAAAATCAACTTTAAATAGGTCAGTCCCTTTAAGAAGAACGGCTGCTCGGCCCGTTTCATACATAACTTAATATTGAATTTAAAGCAAAATACTCATATATGATACAAGGGATGTAAGAAAAGAGTAAGTGTTGGAGTGAAAGAACGAAAGAAACGTCTGGAAGAGGA
Source organism: Halesus radiatus (assembly GCA_022606495.2). Classification (NCBI taxonomy): domain Eukaryota; kingdom Metazoa; phylum Arthropoda; class Insecta; order Trichoptera; family Limnephilidae; genus Halesus; species Halesus radiatus. Next base: position 77,624 of record JAHDVE020005176.1, on the reverse strand, counting down.
AGAAGGAATCAAAATGACTAAACACTTCCAAGAAAATATTAAACTGTTTTGGAAGGAGGTCAAAAAGTCCCGAAATGGTCCAGAAAGCAGATGTATGAAAGTGATAAAATCAGAAGATGGAAAAATGTTAACGAATGAGAAAGAAATAAAAGTGAGATGGATGAAATACTTTGAAGAGGTTTTTGAAAGCAACCCAACTGAAAGTGGTCCCAGTGGTGAATCAGGTATAGATGACGATGGCTTGAATGTTCCCAAAATCAGCATGGATGCAATAAAAGAGCGATTAAATGTATGAAGAATGGTAAGGCTCTTGGTTTCGACAATATTGCTGCTGAATACTTTAAAGGAGATAGCCGTATAATTCTCACATGGTTATGCAAGCTTTTTAACCAGTGTTTAGAGAAAGGTTACACCCCATTAGATTGGAGGAGGGCTATGATCATGCCTCTATACAAAGGTAAAGGGTCACGTATGGAATATGGAAATCACAGGACTATTAGCCTGCTAAGTTCAGTTGGAAAGCTGTATGGTAGGATATTGATTGAAAGGGTACAAAAGAAAACAAAAGATAAAATATGGGATGTGTAAGGCGCATTTATGAGTGAAAGGGGTTGCATGGATCAGATTTTTTCATTGCGTATGCTAACAGAAGTTTCTGGCAAAAAACTAGAAACTCTTTTGTCCCTTTGTAGATCTAGAAAAAGCGTACGACCAAGTTGATAGGAAAAAAAATATGGAAGGTATTGTCCAAGTATGGAGTGAATACGAGTCTCATACAGGCAATCACGTCTCTGTACGAGGAAAGCGTTGCACGTGTTAGGGTAAACGGTGATTTTACGGAGTGGTTTGACATCACAAAAGGTGTTAAGCAAGGCTGCGTAATGTCACCGTGGTTATTCAATCTATACATGGATAATTGTATACAAGAATTGAAAGAGGTGGGCTGGAACGCGAAAAAGAGTAGTCTGAAAGTATGTTGCCTATTGTATGCTGATGATGCGGTGCTGATTGCTAACAGTATGGAAGATCTACAGTCCCTTGTATCTAGGATGAATGAAGTATGCATGAAGAACGAACAAATGATGAATGTAAGTAAGTCTAAAGTCATGGTGTTTGAAAGAGAGATTACGAAAACAGTGTGCAATATAGTTGTGAATGACGAATACTTGGAGCAAGTCGATGAGTTTGTATATTTGGGAAGTATGTTTACGAGAGATGGAAAGACTGATAGGGATATTGAAAGAAGGGTGAATGCAGGAAACTCCATTAATGGAGGACTGAACGCGATTGGCGTTAACAAAAAGTTGTCCAAAGAAGCGTAGCTAGCAGTCCACAATGGAGTGCTGATACCGACACTAATGTATGGCAGTGAGGCATGGAATTGGCAGAAAAAGGATGAAAGTAAACTGAATGCCGTAGAAATGAGATCTCTGAGACGAATGTGTGGTAAAACCATGTATGATCGTGTGAAAATTATTGAAATTCGTAAAGAATGCAAGGCTGATGAAAGCGTAATGAGTAAGATTAAGAAAGAGACGCTTCGATGGTTTGGTATGTGGAGGGAATGAATGAAGAAAGGAGTATAAGAAGAATGTATAACGTGAATGTGAATGGAAGAAGAAGCCGGCGACGCCCGAGGAAGACATGGCACAATCAAGTGAATCAAATACTTGAGTCGGGCCATGTCAGAAGTCGGAATAATAGAAGAGAATGTATGAGACGATCTATGAATGTGAATGAAGCAAGAAGTGTATGCCAAGATCGAGTTGTTTGGCGGTCCGTCCTCTCTGCCTACCCCTGCGGGAAACAGCGTGATGGTTAGTTAGTTAGTTAGTTAGTTAGTTACTCATCTAAACCTTATGAAATTTGTTTCCATCAAAAGGGATGGCAAATATCTAGTATGGATTAGAAGTATTAAAAAAACCAAGAAATCGAATTGTTACGATACAATACCGCACAAGAGTCCCAACTGCTCCCAACCGTCTGGAGCCGGTGAGACTATGGCATCCCCAATTGGGGAATGTTGTTAGGCTGATGGTAGTGGTGTGGGAAAGGAGAAGGGGTAGAGGATGGTGGGGAAATACCTGGCTATTCAGATCTCGTCACCAAACACGGCTAAAAGCCATTTCAAGTAACGTTTGAATTCTGAATGGTGGTCTTTCACCAGGACGATACTGAGAGTATCTTCCACTCTGAGTGAATGAGAATGAATGAAGAAGTGTATGCCAAGATCAAGATGTTTGGCGGTCCGTCCTCCTGCCTACCCCTGCGCGGAAATGGCGTGATGGTTAGTTAGTTAGTTAGTACTCCAAAATTAAGTTGTGTATGAAACGGGGCGCGCAGCCGTTCCTCTTAATATGTAATTTTTGGGAATGTTGCTTTTAAGTGGTATAAGATTGAAAAAAAATTCAATTGAAAATTTTTACAATCATTTTAGTTGAAGAAAGGTTATTCATTCTAAAAACTATATTTAACGTTTGTTGGTGTTTATTTGAATAAAATATCGGTGAAACGAGATAACCCTCACATCCCATCATATTATAAACAGGAAGGCAATATATACATCACTTACTGTAGCTGCCCTACCCATACGAACGCACGTGATACGGCAGCTATATTATCGCTCGAAGGTATCGCCGTATCCCGTACGTTCAAGTACAAAGAAACTATATTCAACGTTTGTTGGTGTTTATTTGAATAAAATATCAGTGAAATGAGATAACCCTCACATCCCATCATATTATAAACAGGAAGGCAATATTTACATCACTTACTCTAGCCGCCTTACTCATACGAACGTACGTGATACGGCAGCTATATTATCGCTCGAACGTATCGCCGTATCCCGTACGTTTAAGTACAAAAAAACTATACCCGAAACCCAAAAAATATTCGTATACGTCAAGTTTGTTCCTGGGTCATCTCGTTTAGTATTTCGAGATTAGTCGAAGCTAACGGATATGTTCGGGTATTTTAGTTTCACCCATATAATTTGGTATATTGTAAACACGTATTGTTATTGCAAAATCTGATGACAAAAACGATGTTTTTTTACGTACTTTAAATAATAACCCAAAGGACGGGAGGTTAAGGAAGATTCCTTATGCTTAAAGGCTTCTTGTTTAACTGCGATTCCGGGTCTCTCGGATGACAGCTGTCAGCTGTATTCAGCGAACGACATTCATTAAAAATGTCAATATTTGCGTTGTCTTAACAGGGGAAAAACTCAATATTAATTAAGTTACCAATTACATTTTTATTTACCTTAAACATTATTAGTTAGTAAACAGTATTAAACATTACATAGATTTTGACATTTTCGGCACAGTAGTTCACAATGTTTGCATTTTGCGGTAGGCACGACATAGAGGAATGTCGTTCCGGCCGGAATGATTCCAATGAATCCGATTCCGAAGGCGGTGTACTCACTCCAAGTTCGCAAATCTGAATTCTCGCGTTCCGAAATCGCACTCAAGGGACATCTAAGGTTTTGTATTGGATACAGAAACTATTCAATAGTGTAATATGAACGATTTTTGCTTCCGGAACGGCAGACCCGAGCGGACCGAATGGAACGAAGGACCGAGTCCAAGGAATCGAGTCAATGTGGCTGAATTCGGAATTGGAACTGAGTTCGTAAAATAAGTGGAATGGCCCACCTCTTCGGTCGGCATAGATTAACTACGAAGGAAAATGTCACTTTTAGAATTAGTGAAAAAAAATGCCAGTACTATCTAGTGAGGTAGGTACCTTTTTACGAAACGTAATAGTGGATTAAAAGGCGTATTGATGATATTTAAAAATTAAATAAAAGTGTATTACAATGCATAATCACATAATATAATTGTTTTTTAATGTTTTGGTTCAAAACCTAGTGACACTTGAAGATATTTCATTAATGTGTGTTTTCAAATAGTCCCTTAACAACCACTTTACAATTTTTTTACTATGCGTCACCGGAATTCCGCAGTTAATCAAAAAGTCTTTAAACCTAAGGCAAATGATAAGGAATCTCCCTTAAAAAGAATCAGAATAGCGCTCCTGTAATATACATTATGCGGCTTAAAAGGTTTTACCTATTTACAGTCGATATGTATGCAAAAATGTTTTTTTTTTATATACCACTGTTATTTCTGTTAAAAAATCTAAGTTCATAAGAATACAATGGTTGGTTTTAAATGGAAACAGTTTGAAACATGTCCTTCTAAAACTGAATACATTTGAATGTTAGAAAAGTTTGGTAGTTTTACGGCTCTTGAGGAGTCAAATATTTCGATGGTTTTTGTTTCTATTTAAAACTGGTAAGAGTTTCTTTTTGTGAATAGTTTTATACCCGTTTTTCGCACTTATTGCAGTTTAATCCTGGGCCGTTGAAATTTCAACTGAGATGCCAGATTGTTTAAAAATTTACGGTGACCCGACAGTTCCCCCCCGACAGTTAAACCTCCCGACAGTTGATCCCTCCGACCGTTGATCCCTTCGATAGTTGATCCTGTAAAGGATTACATATCGTCGATATATATGTATGTCGTATTTTGTTATTCGGCCTTATACCCCCACTGCACACCCTCATTACTCGACATTATTGTTAGTAAAAATATTTTATCAAGATGCCTGCAGATGAAAGTATATTGATTTTTGTTATAAGGATCAACTGTCATGGAATCCAAATTTTGATATCTATAAAAACAACATTTTTTATAGAATGAAACATATATGAGATGAATCGTATTATTTCCGGAAACATATTGAAAAGTTGAGTAATGAAGTAAGTTATTTTACTAAAGTAAATGTTTTTAAAATGACTCGAATAATGGGTAACTACCGTAGTATGTAGGTAGAGTGAATGCAGGTTTATAAGATTGTCAGATATGGGATAGGATACTTCATATATTTCTTGCTCAAGAAATGTACCTACTAACTAATCAAACTTCATATTATAAACACTCACACTTACGCGTCAAAATATCGTTACCTTAATAAGCCATTTACCAAGTCCACTGTTTCACAAATTAATATGCGATTTTAGTATTTTACCTCTCGAGTCTTTTTGAGAATAAAGTTAAATTTGTCGTAAATGTGCAAGGCAAACTTTTAAATAGCGAGAAAAAGCGTGTTTTTTTCCACAGTTTGAATCATATACCTCACCATAGTATAAAATGAGATAACATGACTTTTATGAGTCCGTGTCGGGCCGGGAGAAATATCTCCCAAAAAGACACTACGGCTATTTATTTTCTGGGAGAAATATCTACCAAAAGTCTCGACGGGTTAGATACGTATTACTACGAAGACTAGCAAAAAATCGTTTCAAGTAAAAGAAACATTAAGAAATAAAAAAGTTAATTAAAAAAAACATAGTACGAGAAAAGAAATAGTAAGAAATTTTAAAAAAATAATTTGAAAAAAAAGAAATTCGTTTTAAATTTTTTTTATATTAGAGTAGCCATAGCTTTTTTTTCAATTTATTTGTGATTTGATCTTCGATTGAATCTTAAAATTGTCCATAGTTAAAAATAATTTATTTTTTTAATGTAATATAACTTTTTAGTCTTATAAGGAAACAATGTTGTTTATTTCAATACTTTTATTATGTTCTCTTTAATTATTAAGGTGGTGATATAATCAAGTGCATGCAACCTCGGCTGCAAATTCATGCATCACCACCACATAATGTTGACTATATATGTATATAATATCTACGGTCATACTGCGTTTTTACTTACCAACAGCGATGAAATTCCGATAACAGTTAAATCCTAATTTTTATAATTTGCTATCTGCAGAATGTAAGTGTCCAAACATATCGTCTTTACACTCGTACAACAAATGTTATAAAAAACTGGATTAAAACCAAAGATACCTTTTATAACCTTTTCCCACTATAATTGTATATTTTCCCCATTTTATTTTCTGCTTTTCATTTTCTTTTTCTTATTTAATTTATAATTTTTATTTAACTTACCTTTAACATCCATGTATTAATACAAATATGTTTTTTTCTTCAACCTAAAATTATTAAAATAAACCAGCAAAGTTTTTGTATTTAATTTTATCTGGTTTTCTTTTACAATCTTATTACAATGTATATAAACAGGTATAAAAATTTAAAAAAATTGATTCCTTGAAAAATAAACTCCTTTTTTTACTGCCACTAACTGATACTAGGTATACCCACGCACTGGCCTTGCCACGGCAGTATTGTCCAACCCGAAATGAAATCTGTTTCAAAGCGCAACCAGCTTACGTCGTAGGCCAGTGAGTGGGCGGAGCGGGTGTAGCGGGTGGTGCGGGTGGTTTGGGTGGGGTGGAACGTGGAGGGCGTGGGTGGAAAGGCTACGATGGAAGACCCACAGCCTCCAAACAAAGGGATAAGCATTCCTCTGCAGAGGACAAAGGAGATGTGCAGCTGGGAACGGAGAGGGACTTACCGTAGTTTTCTTATTCATTTTCTATTTTCGATTCTCCCATCTCGTGATTAATGTGTAAAATAAAACAATGCTTCTCAATATTTGATTAAGGGATATACTTCAAACGTCTGTGAAGGCTATTAATGAAAATAGAGAAATGATCAAATGGATTCATAATTATTTATTAATTTTATTTGTACTTCTGTCACACAAGGTCTATTCTCGTAAGCATGACTGTCTTAATGGTGATCTTAGGTACGATCCAATAATAGCTGTCAGAGATTTTTTCTCGAAGAAATGTAATCCTTCATATCATTTACGTCAAGTGTTAAATTTATTTTATTTTTATCTCAAGATATAATACCTTTCCTAAATAAATATCAAAATATTTCATTAGTTTTTTTTGTGGCTTTCACCCATTAAGGACGATCTTGACCATTTTTAATCAGTTGGATTTTATTATTACAGATTGTTATTAAAATTAGTTAATTTTGAGGAGGATATAATATTTCGGCAAATAAAATGGAAGCAAAAAGTTACAGCGTAATTCACTAAAATTTAATGCCATTTTTATAAATATATTTTGTTAATAAAATGATAATATGAGGGGTGTTGACACTAAAAGGCAAAGAATACTGGTAGAGAGTTCAATTCTAAGTTTTATCAATTCGTGCATAAAGTTTGGAAATCGGTCATTGATAGGACACTCAAAGAAATTACGGTCCAGAGTATCCCCTGACCCACAATCACAGTAAAGCGAGCTGACTATGTGGAACCTGGCGAGATGACTAAGACAAGAAGTGTGACCTAGAAGCTTATTCCCTATCTTTTTAAGGAACATTCCTTATCCTTTTCCTTAGGCTTAAACACTTCTTGCTTAACTGCGGTTCCTGTTCATTAGGATGACAGCTGTCAGCTGTCATTCAGTAAAAATATCAATATTCGCTTATTTTTAACAAGAGATAAAACTCAATATCAAGTAAGTTATAATGTTACCAACTAAATTGTTATCATCTTTAAACATTATTAGATAATAAGTAAGTTATAAAGTTACCAACTACATTGTTATCATATTTAAACATTATTATATATTAAGTAAGTTATAAACTTACCAACTACATTGTTATCATCTTTAAATATTAAGTAAGTTATAAACTTACCAACTACATTGTTATCATCTTTAAACGTTATTAGATATTAAGTAAGTTATAAACTTACCAACTACATTGTTATCATCTTTAAACATTATTAGATATTAAGCAAGTTATATGGTTACCAACTACATTGTTATCATCTTTAAACATTATTAGATATTAAGCTTTACAATTATAAATGGAAATATATACACGTAAATATAAAGCACTTGACAAACGTGTCTTTTAGAAGTAACGACGGAAAAAAACAGGTCATTACAATCTACTGAGGTAGGTACTTTTTTGCGAAACGTAATTCTTCGTCAAAACGCGTATTTATGCTATTTAGAAATAAAATAAAAACTGATTAAAATGCGGTATTATTATAAACTTGTTTTAAAAAGTTTTGGGTTCAATACTTGTGTCACATGGAAATATTTCTTCGATTTGTGTTTTCAAATAATCGCTTAACAATCGGTTTAGGATTTTTAAATTATGTCTCTCCGGAATTCCGCAGTTAAACAAGAAGCCTTTAAGCCTAAGGAAAATGATAAGGAATCTTCTTTAAAAAGTACCAGAACAGCACTCCTAGTCTCATTCAAGTTATGGTGGAAATATATATTTTGGCATGCGAGTGTATTTACGAAACCAGGGCTTGACAGGAAAAAAAATGTTGTATTAATGAGTACTGATGAACTTTTGTTAGAAAACATATTTTCCATTCAAAGGACTATTTGAGTTTATATTTACATTTTAGAATAGGGAAATGGTCTAACTAGAACAAGAATATCACTTGACGTTTTGTGAGGTGAGATTAACGTTTTTTAAGTAATATGGCTGCAAGTGATGCGCCGTACATTACATATTTGATTATAGTTTAAGGGGGAGAGGGACGTCGGAGGGTTATTATTCATTAATTCAAAGTAATGATAGTATTATTACGCAATTCGATAAATATATTGTTTTTAAATGGAAAAATGTTTATTAAATATTTTATAAATTAACATAGGCTTAGCATTTATCAAAATCTAATCAGAAATATTACTTTTTTCTGACCGTCCCATTGTATGTTTTACAAAATATTTAAAATAAAAATATGATTTTTAAAGAGGAGAAAAGTATGTTTAATAATTTATCGTTGCGTTTTTGTAAATAAACGTAACCAAAGATTCGTAAATGCTAAGCCTATGTTAATTTATGAAATATTTAATAAACATTTTTCTATTTAAAACATTATGTTTATCGTATTGCGTAATAATACTATCGTTATTTTGAATTAATAAATAATAACTCTCCGACGTCCCTCTCGCCCTTAAAGTGAGAAGTCGATTATCTAAATGAATATGTGGTATTTATAAAATATATATTTTACTGCGCAAACAAAAAGTTGTCCAAAGAAGCGAAGCTAGCAGTCCACAAAGGAGTGCTGATACCAACCCTGATGTATGGCAGTAAGGCATGGAACTGGTAGAGTAAGGACGAAAGTAGACTGAATGCTCTAGAAATGAGATCTCCGAGACAAATGTGTGGTAAAACCATGTATGATCGTATGAAAAATGTTGAGATTCGTAAAGAATGCAAGGATGATGTAAGCGTAGTGAGCAAGATCAAGAAAGGGACGCTTAGATGGTTTGGGCATGTAGAGCGAATGAACGAAGAGAGGAGTGTAAGGTGAATGGAAGAAGAAGCCGGGGACGCCCGAGGAAGACATGGAACGATCAAATGAATCAAATACTAGAGTCGGGCCATGTCAGAAGTCTGAATAACAGAAGAGAATGTATGAGACGTTGTACGAATGTGAATGAAGCAAGAAGTGTATGCCAAGATCGAGTTGTTTGGCGTTCCGTCCTCTCTGCCTACCCCTGCGGAGAAACAGCGTGATGGTTAGTTAGTTAGTTAGTTATATTACTTTACTTAAATTTTAGATGGGTACCTATTGTCAGTGCCTTTCGGCTTTTGCTAAATTTGGTTATTTTCCTAGATCCTTGGAAAGTGGACGAGTTCCGTACGTATAATATTAAGGTAATTTTACTCCATGACATGAGGACGGTGTTAAAGCAGGAACTGTTAATTTCTTCAAAGCCGTGATCATTTATGAAAGAGTTTAATATGTTGGAATAATTTACTAAAGCTTTTAAAAATCATTGTAATTTTTTTTAACCTTTTTAGATAATATTAAATTTTTTTAATGAAATGTGAAACATAAAAGAGAAAAAAAAAGATAAACGTCACACCTGGGACTCAAACTGAAGACCTCTCTGTCTATCCGGGACAAGCGCTCTAACCAATCGATCTAATTGGATTTATTTATTTATTTGATCATACGCTAAATTTGGGCGTTTACGTGGATTTTACAATATAATATAAAGAGCTATCAAAAATTATAAGTAAGTAAATATTTTAAACCGTAAAGTAAACAATTTTTTTTAAACGTTTTACGGAGACAAAACAGAAAACTAAAACAATATTATTACACAAATCATTAACGCTACATTACCTAAGCTGCAATAATACATATTGTAGGATTCATCAAAGCGCTGGTATAGATTATACTTTACTGTATAAATGGAGTCAACAAACATATCAACAACACCTCCAAACCTGTTACCCAGATCATTCACCCTATTTTAATAAGTGAGACTGATAGATGGTTGTGTAAGTATTGCAATTGTCTTCTGTCCCTCGTCTGTACATTTAATTTAATAGTGGCGAGGATGACAAGGCTGTCAATTAGGTTGTCAATGATTCCATATAACACAACTAGGTCTGACACAACTCCTCCGTCAGACAGCGTGATCAGATGCAACCGTATTGCTCTCTGTCATTGTTATCCATATCATACTTCAATTTAAGTACCGTTAATATTATCTTCAATTAATTCCCATATATTTTTGGTAGACCGAGAGGTCCAAGGTTCGAGTCCCAGTTACTTTTTTACTTTATGTCTTTTCTGTTTCATGTTTAATTTGAGATATATGTTAATATTATCTTTAATGATTAAAAAAAATATATGTGTTATATTATAATGAAAAATTCATATAAAACTTCATCCACGGACAAATTTAAAAACAATGCGATTAAACTATATAATGACTTGTTTATATAATTGAAACAAACCCCAAAGAATACGCCAATAAATATAATATTGTTTGTGTATTTCTTGGGCATTAACTATCTAACAATTTTTGACATTTTTTTCTAAGAGTTTTAATCACCATGTACTTTTGTTACTTAATTTTATTACTGCGCTACCGGTAGGCATGACCACTAGAAATTTTAAAACTAGGATCAGGGAATATGAACTCTGTTTACGAAATAATAACTGTTCTTAGTTTGTTAATCATTTATTAGAGACAAAATAATAACACCCAGTAAATTACCTTTCTTAACCCCTCCTACCCCCCCCCCCCCATCCAAATTACCATTCACACTATCTTTACCTAATTATTTTTGTACTTGTTTAATTTAGTTTTATTTAAGTTAGTTTTTAGAATGCTAGCGAATGACACGGATGTGTCGAAACCGGTAGCGCAGTAATAAAATTAAGTAATAGAGGTACATAGTGACTAAAACTCTTAAAAAAAAACATATAATCAAACAAAGTATTTCAATCTTGATAAAAATAAAACGAACAGTTTGTTTTTGGAACTTAATTACACGAAATCAAACCTAACATATTAACATTTATTTTATACATGAATATTGTTTGTATTTTTTTGTCTATTTCACAATACCTTTTAATATAATCATTTCACAAGATAACTATATGAAAAATACTTGAACACCCCAGTTCAGGTTCTCGTAGTGAGGTGTTCACCAATCAATATAATATGTAAATTGTAATATTCCTGTATAATAACTGAAATAATCAAATAGACTCCATGAACTCGTATTCAAATTATCCTTAACATACGATCGAAACATACTCGCCAGAGAAAACTCTTTTACACATTAAGCAACAAAACAAACGCTGCAGCAAATTCACCAATTTCCCGTGCTCTCCAAACATTTAATAATTTTTCTCCCAACCTAAATCTCGAAATATTTTTTGACTCCCTACCATCATTTAAGAAAAATATTACTCGTAACATCAATGCGCAATCGCAACTCTCCAGTACGTAGCACTATTTGTACACATACACGCTCACACTTATACTCAGATGCTACTCTTTTTTAATATACCTTTTATCTTTACCATGTATCATTCCTTAGCATTGTACAAACCCCGCCCGGTAAAATGTATATAATCAGTTACTGGATATTATATAGAGACATGTCATTGGTACCGATCCTTGTAATAATTTTCTAAAACCTTATAATTTTGTACACCACTCATTTTATATATGTACCTTTTGTTTCTAAAATAAATAAAAAATAAAAGAAAATTATTTTACAGTATCTACACACCATTTTTACTTGATACTACATTATACATAAAGTACATATAAAAATATTTCTTGTATTACAATAATTAACTATAAAATAAATATTTAAGTGAAATCACTGGTTTTGCAATGGTTTCCAATCAGTAATAAATTGAAAATTATCATTATTTTATTATTTGTTCTACGCAGTTAAATTTTTGTGAAAAAGTCATTTTAAAGTTTATCCACCAAATTTTCAAAAAAAATGACAATCTTTGAAAATCTCCTACTACCGTCACAGTAAGCGGAAGATGTTGCTTGAATTGAACTCACGACGCCTGGGTGAGACTCAAATGCGATGCCAACTCAGTCACTGACCGGTCAATGTTTACTATGTTTGTTCGATATGAACTGTACCGAGTCTTGCTATTTTAATGTTCACGTGCTAATTTTAGCAGCCATCCCCGCTGTCACTTGTAAAACATAATACCAACAACGTACAAGTGGATTAAACAGGTGCCGCCTATCCAGTCATTTTGCTCAATGAAGAGTATACAACTTTATGTCTGGAGAAACCACTCATGGAATATTTCTAGTTAATGAATGTACTGTAATGGAGCCTATTACTGAGCCAGCCTTGTATTAATTTAGTCAATATAATTTGACACTTGTGATCCTGGTACGGTTGGTAACAACGTGAAGGCGACTAACGTGGGCTGGCAATATCTGCTCAAGGCATTATTGTGTTTGTAGAAGAATGTGAAAAGATTTCTTAGGATTCCTCTTGCCAAATAAGCTAGCACACAATACTTGTACTTGAAAGTAGGTAGAAAATTATGATGACAAAAACATCATATTAATTTTTATGCATATATAACGTAGTTAAATTCAACAACACGCTTTGTTTTGAACCACTAATTCATTTAAAATTTATCACCAACCCGTTTCGCTTATCGCAAGCTTCTTCTAAGTAAATTTTAAAACTAAACATATATGCACAAAGTGATAACTTATTATGTAGATGAGACAAAATACGAAATATAATAAGATCGAGACATAATATAAAATGAAGTAATGGAACAGTGAGACAGAGATATGCTTAACAGACAAAGATACAGAAAGTCAAAGGAGGGAGGGATTAAGAGGAATTGGGAAGTTTTGAGTCAATGGGAAATATATCTAGTATGGAACTATAGGACAAGTTACGTTGATTATCAAGAATATTTATACCAATTTTAACGACTTTACCTATATCTAAGTTATCTAATATAATGCCTATACGATTGTTATGTAGAATGTTAGAGCCAGTGCTGTGATTATAGGTATGATATTTGTCATGCTATTCTATCACTATGTCGTTATACATTATAATTAAATGAAACAATAAAACTAACTGTTTTAACAACTTTTTATTTTATTTTAAGCCGACCGGATTTGGAACAACAGTACTGTTATTTCGAAATTAAAATCAAATAATATGTAAGATGTCTTAAAAATTACATTTTTTTCAGAATTCGCTAACCATACTCTGTCAAATAATCACAGCTCGAATAAAAATACAAGAATCGATATTCTTCACATTAATAGTAAGGGAAAACGCTTGGATAATTTAGAAGCCTTGGAAATTAAGAAATCCCTAATTAGTAATGAGTCTATTATTAACAATAAAAAAAACCTACCTTACAGCCCTTTTTTCTTTTCACCCCATCCTCAATCTCTATCTATTTTCGCACTCTTTACTAATCCCTTATCACGCCCCACCCCCACTATGACACCTGCCATAAATTTGTAATTTAGTTAACTTATTAAATTTTTTGGAAAAAAAAATTATAATAATTCATTAATTGATAAACTAAAGTTTTTAAGACAAGATTTTTGTGCATAGAGCGAAGGGTAACAATTAATTTTATAAACAATAATTATTTGCCTGAAACACTCATCCAAATTGAAAAAAAAAACCTTCCGAGAAAAGATAAATGTCGCCGACAGGACTCGAACCTGCACCCTTCTGATTGCCGGTCAGATGTTCTACAAGAAGAAGGGTGCAGGTTCGAGTCCTGTCGGCGACATTTATCTTTTCTCGGAAGGTTTTTTTCAATTTGGATGAGTGTTTCAGGCTAATAATTATTGTTTATAAAAATAATTATAATAATTCATTTTAAAATTATATTTTTTTATTAGGTGGTTTACGAATTCCGAAAAATCATGGCTATTAAAATATTTAAGATGTTCTTTGATTATAATATTACTTTTATTTGAAGAAAGACAAAATGATTAGAGATTGGACTCTTATGTCGTTAGACATTTGTTCAATGTGCCGTGGTTTGTTTCGCATCGTTACAATGTGTCTTTGTTCAGGAAGCATTAAAAGGAGTTGCGCTCTCGTGGAAACTTATTATAACAGATGCGCTTCAAATGAAAACTATAATATAATTAAGAGGAACGGCTGCGCTGCCTATTTCATAAATAACTTAATTTTGGATTTGAGGCCAAAATACCCATCCAAACTGAATGATATATATTTTTTAATTAATGGTTTAATAAATATATAGTACGTATGAAAAGTATTTTATTCATTTTTGTTTTAAATTATGAAGTATTACAGGCCATGAAAAAATAAGTATATAATTTTAGAGGCAACTTAGAAAATTACTTCGGGGTTCATGGTTTTTTTGAATTTTTTTTTAATTACAATATTTTCTATGTAAATATGATTACGTAAATAAAAACATAAAAACAAAACATATTAAAAAAAGTTTTTTTTTTCGGTGTCGATATTTCAAATAATGTTCGGCAAATTTGTGTTTCAACGAAAATTGGTGATTTTAAGGTCCACCATAATGCTTATTTAAATACATTTTTTTAAATTTTTTGTTTTACATTTCATTACATAAGTAGACGAGGAAAAACATTTTTTTTAGATCACAGTTAGTCCCCAAATAATCGTTAAAGGTGCTTGTAAAATGCGGAAAAATCAATTCCTTTAATGGCCTACCATATATTTCATAATGTGAAACAAAATGAATAAATTACTTCTAATCCGTACTAGAAATTTACTATACTTTTTAATGAAAAAACAATTAGGTTTAGGTGAGTATTTTGGCCTAAAATCCAAAATTAAGTTTTCTATGAAACAGGTCGCGCAGATGTTCCTCTTAAGGATTTCTCATATAATTAAAACAACTGACGTAGCTTGTTAAGCGGCTGAACACTTTATGAAAGAGAAACGTTAATATTTTAACAGAAACTACTTTTATAGTGAAATGGCATATCATATCCACTTCATTAAATTTGAAAGAATGTGGACAACGGAGTTAAGTAGAGTTTTAATTCTACAACTCGCCAGAAACAACATTATTGTTTAAATAGAAGGCGTGTTTCAATGGAAGTTGGCATTTCACTGTAATTTTTTTTTCTTATTTTTATTATTTAAATGCCCAGAGGCCTTTTACATACAAACACATCATTTTTAAATGACATAATACAAAATTAAAATAGGAAACATGCATAAAAGTTAATTACACTTCAAATAAGAAAAAAGAAAAAATTGCACAGAAATAAAGGATGTCCGGTGGCAGAATTAGGATTTAAAATTTAAATAAAAAATAAAGTGCAAAGAATATACATTTATTTCAATAACTATTACAAAGAAAGAAGTGCGGATTTTATTTTAAAAAAAAATTGTCGTCTAAATGTAGACCGTCACTTCGGACACAGTCTTGGAATTTGGCCTCAGTGTTTCTTAACACTCGCTGGAGAAGCGACGTCGAGATGCCATTAACTTCGCGAACGATATTTTCTTTTAGGGCATAGATGGTTGCGGGGTTGGTTTCATAAACTTTACTTTTGAGGTACCCCCACAGAAAAAAAGTTCACAGGAGTAAGATCTGGCGACCTGAGTGGCCAGGGGATATCACCGAAACGGCTAATCAATTTTTTAGGGAACAAATCACGAAGAAGCGCCAACGTCTCTCTAGCAGTGTGAGGCGTGGCACCATCTTGCTGGAACCATCTTGAGGATGTTCTCTCATTTTTGGCAAAAAATAATCGTTAAGCATGCGCCGATAAGAAACCTCATACACAGTAATGGCTTGCCCTCAACGGTTTTCAAAAAAATAGGGACCGATTATTCCACTGCTTGACAATGCACACCAAACCGTCACTTTGTGAAACCGACCCCGCATCTATGCCCCAAAAGAAAATATCGTTCGCGAAGTTGATGGCATCTCGACGTCGCTTCTCCAGCGAGTGGCAAGAAATACTGAGGCCAAATTCCAAGACTGTGTCCGAAGTGACGGTCTACATTTAGACGAAAAAATTTTTTTAAAATAAAATCCGTACTTCTCTTCTTTGTAATAGTTATTGAAATAAATGTATATCCTTTGCACTTTATTTTTTATTTAAATTTTAAATCCTAATTCTGTCACCGGACACCCTTTATAAAGGAACAGAAAAAATGAATAATAAAATATTCACAAAGTCAATATTAAAATTAATAATAAATATGTAAATAATGTAAAAAGTTGTACTCAACAATAATTTATAAACTAGGTAGAAATAATTCGTGTAAACTTATCTTGAAATTTGCTAAGCTTAGAACATTGTCAAATACATCTAGATTATTTTTTAGTATTTGTAGTATTTTTATTTGTTACCAAGACTGTAAGCGTTGAATTGGGGAATGCAGGCTGTAGTTGGAACGGGATATACATATGTAAAATGTTAATGTTTGTTTTGTGGTTCGTTTAGGTATATGTAGGTTGATTAAATGCAGGAGTTAAGGACGATGGAATTACAATGAAATAATTTAAATAAAAAGGTTAGGTCGTTAATTTTTTGTCTGTTTTCTAAAGTTGGAATGTTTAAAATATCCATCGATGAGTAATACATGTCCTCTAAAGGTGTGTTAACTTTAAATTTTATGAAACGAAAACATTTTCTTTGAATTCTTTCCATGTTAAGAATTATGTTCTATTAGGCTTCTAACTAGGGACATGTATAGAAATTTTATTACTTGTTAAAAATTCAAATTTTTTTATTGTTCCTAATATAAATCGTAAAGTTTTCATACCCTTATTTACAATTAGTTGAATGTGAGCAGTGTAATTTAGTTTCTCATTTATTATAATGCCGAGATCTCTCATTTCTCAGGTTACAGTTTTACATTTAAGTATAAATTGTTTAGTGAGCACCAGTTATTTAGCAGTTTTATGTCAATATTAAACAGTTATTTCTCTATATAATAATGTTTGAGTTAGGTAACAGCTGTTATACAGCGTTTGACAAGTGAGATTTGTTAGGAAATAATTATATAATACTAGCTGTATTTGTAATAAAGTAATGAAATTGCGAATTTTTGCTTATCATCTGGGTTCCATAATTGATTTAACAGCGAAAGTAATGCCTTGTGACGACTATTACTATTTCTGAAAAAAAGAAACATTAATTTTAAAATTTTATTTCAGCCCAAACATTTACTTTTTCAAAAATCAAAAATATATCTAAACAATAAAGTTCTTAAGTAGGTACCTACCTGTGTTTTACATTTTAAAAATATTCTACCCAACAAACCTCCTTCTTTTGAATACGTAATCTGTGGCTAACCAGAGTGGTATATCTATGGGACAATCTCAATACGACAAGGCGGGTTCAATATTTTTCATACTAATTTTAATACGTTATAGCAACAGTTTCACATATTCGATTTCATTAAAACTACTCTCTAAACCTTCCCGGCACTAGTGAGAACAAACTCTGCTATTTTCTGTATAGTAATTTTAGAGAAAATCGAGGACACACAGACAAATATTTATTTATATATATATATATATAGATTAATTCTATTACAAATTCACAACTAAATAAACTACCCAACCCAACGCAAGCAAAAACCAAAATGAAATTCTTAAAATATGTATTTTTTATCATTTGGCAAAGTTTGAGTACATAGATAAACCCTTTGATGGATTACGTTATACTTGTCTACCTCACGGTCACATGAGGAAATAACACAGGCATAAATTTCACGTACCAATATTACACTGCCAGGATTACATACAGATGAAATTACTCTAACTAACCATCTTAGTAAGCATCACGCCATTTTTCCGCAGGGTAGGCAAACAATTCATTCGCATTTATACAGCATCTCATACATACTCTCCTGTTATTCTGACTGTTGACATGGCCCGACTAAAGTATTTGGTTCACTTTATTGTGCCACGCTGAAGTTACTTAGGGATGAAAATATGCCGGGAAGGAATAAAATAACTTAAATTATACTTCTAGAATTATACACTATGAAAAATGTTTTCTTAATCGGTTTAAATTTGTGTGATAAATTAATATCGTCTTGAAAAAAAACGAATGTCAGGTTTTACGGAACACTTACTTAATTTAGTATTTAAGCATAATATGTGCCAAAACGCTGTCCGTTCTGAAATAAACAAGTCTAAGATAATTACGAAGGTTTTTTATTAAACAAAATATTAAGATGGAATTCCACCATGAATTAATAGTTTCAAAATTAAAAATAACTAAATTAGGCAACTCCCGATTTATTTAAAAAGTGTTAAAAAATAAAAATAAAATAGTGATAATCGTTTTTCTAAACCGAATATAATGTTCGAATATATATTTTTTTTATGAGTACCGCACAAGAGTCCCAACTGCTCCCAACCGTCTGGAGCCAGTGAGACTATGGAATCCCAAATTGGGGAATGTTGTAAGGCTGAAGGTATTGACGAGGGAAAGAGAAGGTGGGGAAATACCTGGCTATTTAGATCTGGTCACCAAACACGGCTAAAAGCCATTTAAAGCAACGTTTTAATTCTGAATGGTGGTCTTTCACCAGGGCGATACTGAGAGTATCTTCCACTCTGGAACGTGCGCAAATATACGCGCGGATGTGTCCAAAAAAATTTCTTAGATGTAATATAGGAATAATGTAAGAATAGGAAGTAATTTTTACAGCGCCCTTGAGGTGATTTTTCACAAAAACGGCGCTATAAAAATCATCCGATTATTATTATTATTATTATTATTATTATTTTTAAATGAATTAATTGTGAAACAAAACAAATTAATTAAATAAAATTTACTTGGGCACGCCGCGATTTGAACCCGCGACCTTCGGATTCGTAGTCGAGAGCCTTACCCCTCGACCATGAATGCCTGAAATTTCAGAAAATTCTGAAATTTAAACCTATGGAAAAAAACGTACTTTGTATTATAACAAGGGGAAGAGGATGGATCCCACGTTATGGCTCTAGTGATATAGAAACAAGTAGAGCACGTTGGAGCGCCAGTGTAAAAAGGGGAAGGACACGTTGGATGCTGGTGTAAAGAAGGCAGTTTAATTCACCTCGAGGCCAGAAGCAGGGCTGACCTCAGGTTCCACCAGGTTAGCTCAGCTGGTAAGGCATCTCAACTCATATCTTAAAGTCGAAGGCCGGCCGCAGCTTTATATCGGGGAAAGGTAACTAACTACTCGAACGAGAGATGCGTGCTTTCTAGTCAGGGTTTTTTTACAGGAAACATTTACAGGTGAGTACATACGGGGTTTAGAATCTAGGGGCTGATCCTAATCTAATCTGATTCTTGATAATCTCTCTCTGAGGATTCTCTAACCGGAGATGTTATTCAAGGGCACAGTTATTAACAGCACATGAAAGAGGGTGAATCGAATCTGCTTACATGGCGGTCGACGACAGCAGTCACGATTCCTTTGGTGTAAAGTGGGCAGACTAGGGACTCTGGATTTTATACGTACAATGGCAGACAGGACACAGCGAATTATTGGACTGGTCACTGGCTGTAATATTTAGGTAAAATGCAGAGGTCGCAAGGCATTTATAATGTACTGATGCAATAGCGGGCGGCCACGTGCCAAGGCATGCCGCACGCACTTGATGACTCTGGTAATTGGTAATCTGGCGGGTGATCGCTTAGCGAGTCCACGCCGTAATGTCGGCCGGAAGCTATGTCCTGTACCTTTTCTCATTGGTCAAAAACAATGATGGCGGGCGGAAACGTGTCGCTATAGGTCGAATAGCGACGAGCGGCTAGGTGTATCTTTATTTAACTAGCGGCTAGAAGTATTATACTTCCAACGACTAGATACTCCCAATTGTGTTACGTAACAGTGTAAACAAGTGTGTAATTCCAGTAGGTGTAATTTAAGTAAGTCTCTCAATGCGTAAATCCGTCAAAGTGTAATTTCATCATCGTGTAAATCCGTCAAAGTGTAATTCCGCCAATGCGTAAATCCGTCAAAGTGTAATTCTGTCAATGTGTAAATCCGTTAAAGTGTAATTCCGTCAATGCGTAAATCCGTCAAAGTGTAATTCCGTCAATGTGTAAATCCGTCAAAGTATAATTCCAACAATGTTTAATTCCGTCAATATATAATTCGGTCCATGTGTAATTCCATCAATGTGTAATTCCGTCAATGTGTAATTGCGTCCATGTAGTTATGACAATGTAACACTGGTAAGTGAAATCCAAACCCATGAAATTTCGTCCTGACACCCTATCTTACAAAAGTGTTGTAATAGCTCTTAAGAGAAGCGCCCCTGAGGTGATTTTCTAACGAAAACGGCGCTATAGAAATAATCCATTAATTATTATTATTATAAGAAACATTGTTAGATAAAAATCATTACAGCGAAGGTATATTCTGGACTGTTCTGCGCAAAAACATAAATAAAACCTAGAAAAAGTTTAATTCCGCAAAGCCCGGGGAGCTTAATTTTTCCATTGAGATTAATTCCCCCCCAATACCTCTTAAAAATATTAATGTTTGTTCTCCATTATACGAATTAAAAACGAATACGTTCCAAGCACTGACGTGAAATTGACTAGGTGAACATTGTGGTAAATAGTAAAACCATTCAGAATCGATAAATTGTTTGAAATGGCTGTAGCCGTATTTAGTGACCGGGTCTGAAGTGCCAGATACTTCTCAATCTTTGCTCTTCCCCATCTACTTCCCCTTTCCCCTCCTTAGAGTCTGACAAAATACCCCAATTATAGATGTAATTGTCTCGGGTATTTTGTGCGGTATTCACAAAAAAAGACATGAATGGAGATAAATATTATTTCTCTACTCAAATACTCTAAAAATAAGACATAATATCGGCAACTGATATTTTCCATATATTCTCTCCCTCTCTAGGGGGGTACGAGTTGCTTTTTTTCAGACGTTTTAATAAATTTTCTCTGCAATACATTCTTAATAAATTATAAATATCAAAAATTCATAAAATCAATATTAAGCAGTAACCTACAAATGACTTTACAGATTTTTGTTCATAAACGAAAAAAAAATAAATTATACAGGCTATTAGGTTTGTACTAACAGTTATAAGCCTAGCCGCTCAATACTCGCGGTCGGTCTGGTGGTTTAGAAAGGGAATAAAATTCTTATTTAATAGATTGTGAGAAATTTTCTTTCATTTATTATTTTGGCTTAACGTATCAAAGTTCTTATAAATAATTTGTATTTTTATATGTTTTAATGGGGTCAATTATACATATTTAATATATATAAATATTTATTCGAGTGGCGAGGCTTATAACTTTAAGTCCAAACCTAATAGCTTCTTTAATATTTTTTCTATGTATTTACATAAAAGCAGTGTGTAGGTTACATAATATTGATTTTATGAATTTTCGGCATTTATAATTTATTAAGAATATATTTTATAGAAAATCAATTAAAACATATGAAAAAAAAAACTATTTCCCGAAAGTGCCGCTTCGAGCGCTAGTATAGCATGTTTCCACCAAATGCCAGGAGCTGTGCGCTTTGTCATTCACAGTATTTCCTTTAATTAAGGGTTATAACAACGCATCACTCAGTAGTAGGCGGTGAACGGTAAAACTCAAGAACTTTGTCTATGTCGTTTGAATAAAAAAATTCCACCAATTTAGATAAGGCATATCGACTTCTAGACCCTAAGAAATTGATTATTTTCATTAAAAATACGGACATATTTTTTTATTAATGTAACATTGTCCATTTATACAAATCACATTAAACAAATTGTGATAAACAAGAGCTACAAAAAAGTAAAACTGCACATACGAGTACATAATACATGATAAAAATATAAATGTGAGAGAATATTCACATCAAAGCTTGAACAAGGTTTTGCCAGAGTCCATGATTTTAAACACAATAAATGGTAATTTTCGAAGTTTATTTTCGTAAAGCCTGACAAAAATCATTTAGACTTTTCAACCAAAATTTTCAAGTTCACAAGTCTCGGAATTCTGGAAAGTGAAAAATGGTATCCATAATTAGTATTGTTGATTTCAAGGAATGTTGAACTGGATGAGTTGCGACAATGAAGTTGAGTCAATAAAGGATGAATTATTTTGAATATATATGTTTGACAATGTTCAATCAATGCACAATTTCACAATATCGACATTCTTCGCAATACCCTTTCTAAATATCGAACCGAAGTAAAACGTACGACAACAAATTAATGCCCGAGTATAAAATGTATCGAGAGCATCTCCTGTCCCGATCCCATCTTCCTCTTCCTCTTTCTTTCTTCTTATTTAGTTTTTTCTTTATATTGATAGTTTAATAAATAAAATATTTGTATTTAACCACTATTAGCACAAGAAACTTTGTTGGCTTACTATTTGTTAAACCTCCTTTGTATATAATATTAGGCCATCAAAAGTCTATTCCAAGTACTTGCCATACTAGACTGATTTGGTATATTTTTTAATAACAGAATCCTGTTTGTGTGTGATATTGCCGGAAAGCAGACATAAAGAGGAGATAAAGCGGGATTAAAGGCATAATCTATAGAATCTGACCTCTGGGGCTGATCTTTGAGAGGAAATATCAGTTTCAGAATAATAAAGTCCTCAATTCATTTGTGGGATAAACGATCCCGCCCCTTCCATTTCTTTTCTCTCCCTCGCCCACTATTGCGACTTAATACCGTCGATATTTAAACTCCCACATATAGAGCGATTTATTGCTGACTACCTAACTACCTACTAGGGTTAGGCCCTCAAATAATATTTTTTGACAACCGAATATTGCAGTTCATTTCTGACGGGATCCACCTTAATCTCCTTCGACGTGCAAGCTATTTGTTGAAAGGTCTCGACATATGTTAAATCGTTAGTTGTTATAGTCCAATAACAGCCCTCCATGTTAGCGACTAAATTATTGTGGAAGCGTCTGTGCATGACGGAATCTAAGATTCAATCGAAGAACTTGGCTATAAATCTGAAGAAAATCTAAAATTCGGCTGTGTTACGTACGAGTATCTTAATAACAATAAAAAAGATTGATTACGTTTACAGCGATGTTTTTATAGGAAAAACATCGCTGTAAACGTAATCAATCTTTAAAACGTAAAAAATCATCTCAGGGGCGCTTAAACGTAAATTCTTCCATTACTTTAACATCCTTTCTAACTCTAATTATCGGTGCTACTGAAACTTCCTCTGTTACCCTAACCTTTTTTACTACCCTAACTTTATTTGTAACCCTATTATCCTCTGTTACCCTAACTTCCTTTGTTACTCTAACTTCCTGTATTACCCTAACTTCCTCTGTAACCCCAACTTTCCCTGTTACCCTAACAAACCTTGTTACCCTAATTTTCTCTGTTACCCTAACTTCCTCTGTAACCCCAACTTTTTATTACCCTAACTTATTCTATAACCCCAACTTTCTGTTACCCCAACTTTCTATCTAATTTAGACTTCTCCTGTTACCCTAACTTTCTCGGTTACCCTAACTTCCTCTGTAACCCCTACTTTCTCTGATACCCCAACTTCCTCTGTAACCTCTTCTTTCCCTGTTACCCTAACTTCCCCTGTTATTCTAACTTACTCTGTTACCCCAACATCCTCTCTAACTCCTACTTTCTCTGTTATCCAAACTTCCTCTGTAACCTCTTCTTTCCCTGTTACCCTAACTTACTCTGTTACCCTAACTTCATTTGTTAATCTAACTTTCTCTGTTACCACAACTTCCTCTGTAACCCCTACTTTCATGTTTCCCCAACTTCTCTTGTAACCTCTTCTTTCCCTGTTACCCTAACTTCCTCTGTTACCTTAACTTCCCCTTTTACTCTAACTTCCTCTATTACTCTAACGTCCTCTCTTACCTTGACTTCCCGAAAAAGCTTAAAATTACTCGGCATAGTATCACAGTGTCACATACCCTTTCTTTTAAAATGTTCATTTTTATTTTTGTTATTATTTTTTTAACTATTTTTGTGGGCCTTGGACAGGTATTTGCTTTGTTACTTAAAATATCACCAGACGGTTGAGAAAAATAGTAAAACATCGTCGCCTAATCTTATCATCCTAAGCCGAAAGAAAATATCATTTTATTCCCATTCTGTCCCCAGTAAGGCTAAGAAAACAATTTATTCTTTCGACAGTGGTTATTAGATTCTTTGGAAAAACTAAGTACCCAATAAAAAGAAATGGTCTAAATATTATTACGTTGTCTTGGGTATATATTTATTGTTACATTTAATTTGTTTGATATTTTACCAATGTACAACTTACCCATTGGTTGAGCACCACATCATTTGATTTCATATATTAGAGCCATATTTAATATTGGTAGTAGAACATTTATATTCTTTTTATGAAACAACATTTTTTTACATATTCTCTCTGTCTCTCGGAAATATACGTATTGAGCCTCTATGCTGTGGAATCCACTCTAATTTGTTTGGTGTTTCCAAACTGCACAACAGAGGTCAGCGACGTGCCCTTTTGCTGACGATTGACGGTCAGAATAAAAACTAATTAGTATTGTACTCATCCTTATGGAAGAAACAAGTATTTCTCTCTCCAACATATTATTGCCTTGTTGCCGCATGAACAGATAGCTAATTATTTGTGAATTGGAAGTAAATCTGTGCTGTGATCTTACAATTTGAAAAAAATAATCAATTGTGATCTTCAGAAGTGGACCTGCTGGATGCAAAGGAGATCGACGATCAGGTTAGTGGTGACATTTCTTTGTATGAAGGCTATTCCTTACGGTTTATTCCGGAGAGAGAATATTCATGTTGTTTTCTTTTACATTATAAATTAATATCTAGGGTATAAAGCCCATTAATCGATGTGGCTATTTACACGCCACATCACCCATCTCCGTTAGCTTAAAACAAGTAAGAGATTTGTTTTGGTTGTTTTTAAGCAAAATTCCTTATGCCTTTCTTTAGGTTAGGTTAGGTTAGGTTCTTGCTTAACTGCGATTCCCATTCCATGTCAATGACAATACATTTTTAAAGGATTCTTGTGGTTAAATTATCACAGTAATATTACAAATTATAGGTGCATCACACATTCTTGCGTGAAGTTTATTTTGATATTTAGAATTTAAATAACTTTTATCTGACATGTCGGGCTTTCGGCGTGGGTACTTTATAATCATCGCAGTTTTGTTAATTCGCTAAATTTAATAGCATTATGTGGCAAATAACTAAAAAAAAAGTACCTCCTCGACAAACTCGGCAAATTATATAATTTTGCAAGCATAATTCTGGTACTAACTGCCAAATACATGCACCATTTCTCGCCTACATATACTTGGAAACAAGTTCACCTCTGCTATAGATATATTTAATATAATTTTACATCTTTAAAAGATACCTGAATGACGTTTTTATGTTACAACGATTATAAGAGTTTTTTTTATTTTTTATTTTATCTAAATCAAATTTAATAATGTTATTATTGAGTTCTGCAAGTATTTTTAATTTTTATTAAGTATCGCATAGGAGCTAGTGTTTAATTTTTTTTATATTATCTTTTTACTTATCTAGAATAGAAAAACTTGTTCCTCTTTTTTCTTTCTATGTATCATGCACTATATTATGTATTATGCAATCTCATACATTTTTATTTCATCCGAAATATAAAAACACGTTGTTTTTTTCTCTTACAATGTCATGCACTCATAGTATATTATATTATGCACTTGCATATTATTTATCATATAAATCAGGCTATTACTATTGTTATGTAAACAAATGTGTTATGTACAAATTAAAAACCTCTCCCTTTATAACTTCCCTGTCACGTACGTATACATTATTATGCATACATTTATATCATAAATATGTTACACTTATATACCAACTACGCATCATGTTCTTGTTTTGTTAACTTAAAGCCTTTTATTCTTTCTGTAAACAAAATCATTTAAAAGTTGAAATATGAAAAAGCCTTAGAGTAACAATATAAAGGAAAAGCCTATCGGGGCATTAATAAATTAATGATCAAAATAAATAAATCATGTTTAAATTAAATACATACAATAGTATTATTGAGTTTTTATTTTGTTAAAACTACACATATGTGGATATTTAAAAAAAATATATATTTTGACTGCGGTAAGCAAATTTAAAACATTTGAAAAACGGCTAAACTCAATACTCCAACAAAATATATAATTTTTGTACAAAAACCGAACCCTTTTCTTATTTAACTTTTAGTTATTGGCGGCTTGGGTTAGTTTGGAATCTTTTATCACAGGTACGGGAAAAGAAGAGAATTGTCATAAATTCCGCACATTTGTGAAAAGGACGAGTTGATGATTAGCAAATTTGCTTCTCGAATAGTAAATATTAATACTTAGCAGTGCAATGCGAGTTGCCTGAAGGCTGTCGGGATGTATTTATTCGCAAATAAAATGACAGTGACACGTCTATATTGAAAAAAGTCCCTCTTCTTGAATGTAAAAGTTACATGGACTTTCTAAACATTCTAATTATTTGCGTTTGGAAAGCAAAATAAAAATTGCTTTACAAACATAAATGAAAAGTAATATGAAGAAAAGAAAACAATTTTATGAATACATATATATTTATTTCATTTTTGTCTCTAGCATAATTTCCTGAGTTATCATTATTTAAAAATAATCAAATTTAATAATTAAAAACATCCCAAACTATCCAAATAAATTTTTATACTAATAATTATTTAAAAAAAAACATTTTAAATAACTAAGATGAAGATAATATTTTAAATAAATGGGGCTACATAAATTAATTTTTAACGATTACAAATATTTTTTTACATAGGAAAGCCTTCTCGAAATTTCAATATTAGAGTTAAGGCGATATAACCAGCCACAACTGAAAAACAGTCATTTTGAATCGAATTCTAAACATGTCGACTCTTTACCATAAAAAAACATAAATTGATTTTGAAAGATTGTTATTTTATTTAGCATAGTAAGTTTGAAATTTTGAAAAATTATAAATATATTTTTATGTAATAAAGTTCTTCCGTTAGTCGTTGCGCAAACTTATACCTTTTAAAACGAACGTTTGTTATAAAACACACATATTTCGTATCACCTAATGATACAGTATTATAAATCAATATATTATCTAGCTTGGCTACTTTTCGGATAGTCAATTTTACTTTAAATAAAATCATTAATAAAAAATTCCGAGCACGTGTTTTGCTACGAAATTCCGTCCTTCAATTTGTCTATTTATTTACGTATATAATAATCGATATATTTCAGAAATTTTTACTCGCCTTCTTTACATTAAGTAATAATTAGACATATTTAGAAAAAAAAAATTGAAAAGTGAAATATTTTAATAAATTTACGAACTCGCATATTTGCCTATTTTAAAAGACGAAATGAGAAATCTTTCACCAGAAAACACAAGTCACAACATCAAAAACATTTTTGGAATGAATATTTTGTAGAAAAACTTTGATTAGCGATATATTTAATATGTAAAGGGTAGTCCGAACGAATCAATGATATTCAGTCAGATTTTTTACTATGCCAAAAATATTAAACGGACATAAACGGATATTGACATTCGTATTCTTTTGACACTTTTAGTTATTTACAGTATTGCGGGCTGTACACGCATTTGTGGACCGATGCGTGAAATTTTTTTACTTTTTCTATAAGTGAGTTTAGGTAAGCACTAACCGGCTAGCGTAGCTAAGCAATTTACTGGTGAATTTCTTCCATTTGTGGATATGGTTGTCTGAAAATATGAGTTTTAAGTTTAGTTATGAATTCTGTCGAGTCTTTGATCATTCAAATCATACGCAATTCATTCCTCATTATCTAGTCATGAGTTTTGCGATTTTGTTTTCTTTCGAAAGGGAAGCCTTATTTCATTTCTTCTTCTTGTAGAATTCTTCATGTCTGTGTTGATTTATTTTTTACAAAAATTCAGAATTTTGATGGATTTTTATTTACATAAATGCACACACCATAATCACAAAAAGGAACTCCACGACATTTTTCTCAAGTTAGTTTCATAGTTAAAATAATTTTTAAAGTTTCAATTATTTAAAGCCCGCAAAAATGCTCTAAATCTATGGCCGGTCGGTTTTGATGAGTTTTGAGGTTAGAATATCATGTCAAAACAAAAATGAGCTTTACCGTACATAAGTGTATATTCTATTCATGGTAAACCATAACTAAACATAAGTAAAAAAAAGTATGTACCTTTTTAGAAATTTCAACTCTAAGAATAATAATAGTATTGAGTATTAACATTATTATAATATCCGTATTGATTATTGGTTTGATCGTGAATACCCTAATTTCTTTCATGAACTTAAGTTAAAATTATGCCAAAACTAAACAAATACGTATTTAAAATACAAAACAAAAGCGAAACATATTTTTTTCATACTAATTCAAAAACTATATATATTGATTAAATAAGCCAAAAACATACTACCCGTGTTTCAAAATATTACTGCCTTAGAGCACACTTATTATTTTTGTAATGTTCATATCCAAAATCCAAAAGTCTTCAATTGCTTTTGATTTAATATTAATTTTTGATTTTTTTATTTATTTTAAACAATAAATTTATTTTTTACATAATATATATGTTTTTTGATTGAATTATAATATACGCTATCAAAAAAACCGTTTTGTTTAGTTTTGCTATTTGGAAAACAATAAATAAATTGACGTAACTTGTAAGGGAGAGACGAAAATATCCGTACCCATCCGTTAAAATACTGTACGTGATAAATCAGGAACAAACTTGATGTATTCGAATGTTTTGTGGGTTTTGGGTATAGATTTTTTGTACCTGAACGTACGGGATACGGCTTGTTGCATTCGGGCGATAACATAGCAGCCGTATTGCGTACGTTCGTATGGGTAGGGAGGTTAATATTGTTATTATTATTTTACTTTTAAAATAATATTAGAAAAAAATATTATCATATGTTTTGTTTTTTAATATAAATATTTATTATCAAATCAAAAAACTTTCTTCTTAGTTTCGCTATTTGTAAAATTAACAACAAAAAAATGTACCTTCCTGCTTTTCCATTTTGAATGTAGATGCATATTATTCCAAATTTTGTATGAAATAAATCGCGGTAGATGCATAATACTAGGTTATTTTCCTTTTCATGTTTACGCACTTCTATGCCCAAGACCCAAATGACAAATTATTCTGTAAAAATGCTGGAACCTAGAATTCATCAATAATTTATCAATAATTGACGTCCTCCATGGTCGAGTGGTAAGGCTCTCGACTACGAATCCGAAGGTCGCGGGTTCAAATCCCGGCGTGCGCAAGTATTTTTTATTTAATTAATTTGTGTTGTTTCACAATTTATTCATTTAAAAATCATACATAGTATATTTGCGCACGTTCCAGAGAGGAAGGTACTCTCAGTATCGCCCTGGTCATAGACCACCATTCAGAATTGAAACGTTGCTTGAAATGGCTTTTAGCTGTGTTTGGTGACCAGATCTGAATAGTCAGGTATTTCCCCTTTTCCCCACGTTCCTCTCCCCCTTCTCCTTCCCCTCACAATACCTTCAGCCTCATAACTTTCCCCAATTGGTAATGCCATAGTCTCACTGGCTCCAGACGGTTGGTATCAGTTTGGGACTCTTGTGCGGTATTCATATAAAAAATATTTAAAAAAAATCATATTTTAAATCATATTTTAGAAATCAAAAATTCTTTTAGGTAGATAAAGGTTTAAAAAAATTACATATAAATACAACCGGTTAACAATAAGGCCAATTCGAAATTTTAGAAATCAGAAAAAAGAATTAATAGTGAATTAAATTTAATAATCAAATATATTTTTTAAAATAGCTATTTCTAGAATGTATATTAATATTAATAATTAAAAAAAAAGCTTTTTTAATTTCTAATATAAATTTGTTATTCAACGTTGTATAATAATTTTTTATTAACATTTTTGATTAATTACTTATCTACATTAATTCGTTTTTGTTTATGTTGATAATTTTTCTATACTTACATTATTGTATTCTATATTTACCATTTGTCTGTACTTGACATTATTAATTTTTTGGTATTCTGTATATTTTTGATGAAGAAAGCACCGCTTTCGATACATGTTGATATGTATGTATTAATAAAGTGGTGAGTATAAAATAAATTTGAATTCATTTATTTAGATATATCTAATTTCAACAGAATAAGTATTCACTCAAGATACTCACATCATCAATTCATTCAGTAATTCAGTAATGTGAACAGATTTAGATTTTATCCAAACATTGCGAAAGATACGTCGATAATACGTATCAACACTTCTGTCTCAAGTTTACTTAGGCTGTTCCGACCTCACCGCGTACCCCGCACCGCGCACTAGGAGTATTGCGGCGTGTCATTGTTTGCTTTACGTCGGCATACAATGCTTCTCGCGTACCACGTTCGCGTTCTGATCTGCCCTAGCTAAAGTTGACAGTCTTCGTGAGATGAATCAGGGGTCGAGAACAATGGTATTGATACAACTGAATTATTTTCATTTTTCGTTAAAAAAATCTCCATCGTTAGTAATATATAGGGTTGTGAGAATTGGGCATTACATATAGTAAAGTACGGTATTTCAGGTACTAACGCATTATAAGGAATACTAAAAAAAGTTTGTTTTAGGTTAATTAGTTTATTTATTGATTTATTTTCAAGAAATCAGCAATTAAAATTTTGTCAGTTATATTCCAAAAATTAGACTAATTGAGGGCTGGAAATTACAAAGGTTCTAAGTGGTTTAACAATAAAGTAAAGATATTAAATAAAATACGTTTTTTGAAAAATTACGTGTTTATTCATAATTTTGTGCAAGATACTCAACCTGAAAGATAAGAGCAAATATGAAATTATGATGACACAAGCTGTTAGATTTCGAAATGTTAATGTGGTGGTTCTTACCTTAATTGATATTTATCCAGTCCCTACTTTCCGCAACTAAACACAACATTTTGAAAAATGGAACACAGTGATCTGACAGTAATTATCTTGAGTGATCTCTTGTTCGCCAGAAGAAAAAAACTACTTTCAAAGAACACGTTCGTTCTAGTGTTCTAGCCATTAGAGAAACATTTAGAA
The DNA here is from genome assembly GCA_022606495.2 of Halesus radiatus. Classification (NCBI taxonomy): domain Eukaryota; kingdom Metazoa; phylum Arthropoda; class Insecta; order Trichoptera; family Limnephilidae; genus Halesus; species Halesus radiatus. Next base: position 46,332 of record JAHDVE020005176.1, on the reverse strand, counting down.
AAGTCGAAGTGTAGGGCCATTTTTTTTGGAAAGGTACTAAATGAGAGAAACCATTCTTATAAGAATTGTGTAAATTATACAATAAAGCAAAAAAAAATCACATTGTATATTAAATGTAAATTAATTAAAGAAAGAAACATTTATGTACAACATATACATCATCAGTCTGTTAAGTTAAGTTAGGAAATCTTTCTGAGATAATTTGTACATAAAATGTATAGAATACAGGAACATCAGTGTTATACAATGTTACACACGAAAATTACGCGCACGAAATCGGGGTTTCGCTTGTAATACTATTGTGGACTGTAAATAACGACGACAATAATAATGATGGTTTTGGTTGATTGTAATAAGGGACTTATTAAGGTTTAAACGGACAAGGATAACCAAGCACTTACCGAATTATGTCTAGAATGAATATGCTCTTTGAAAGTAGTTTTTTCTTCTACGAACAAGAAAGCACTCCAAGCAATTACTCTCAGATTACTGTGTTACATTTAAAAAACGTTGTGTTTGATTAGGGAAGGTAAGAACTGGATAAATAGCAAATAAGGTAGGCACCAAACACATTATCATTTGAAACCTAACAATCAGGATACAGTTCATTATAAGCTCAGCATAGTCTGTGAAAATGTAAATCAGGACTCAAATACTCCCGATTACTATGCCGTCTTGTATAGTGGCTTACTTGTTTAGGTAGTGACAAAATGTTGTGATAATTTTTGTGCCATTTTTTTTTTTTTTTACAGTCACTCCACACAGGAGACCAAGGAGGAAATAATTTCCCTCAAGGCCTATATCATCTTTGGGGATGCTGTGTGGAGGATCTTTTAGAGGATAGGAAGGAGTGAACTTGGGTCTTGAAGTTGATGTTCTGTCTCTCTCTTCTAATTTTCTATTAAATACCATGTATTTCTGTATTATGTTTAATATATTTTTATTCACCCCTGAGGAAGGTTCAGGTCGAATCGAAACCGGTTGGATGAAAAAATAATAAAGTGGAATTAAAACAAAGTTATTTTATTTTTTATAATTATGTATTCCCACAAAGTGTTTGCTACATGTAAAGATTTAAAAATATACTTGTATTCACCACTTTATTAATATACACATATCAACATGTTTCGAAAGCGATGCTTTCTTCATCAGGAATATTAAGAATACTAATAACAAATCAACATATGTACAATAGTATGTTAATATATGTATATTAATAAAGTGGTTAATATAAAGGAATCTTTAATTAATTTATTCTGCATTCATTCTATACTATTGACGTACTCGTATAGCACATACTTAGGATTCCATACGGAATAAGCCGTAACAAGGCATACGGAATAAGCCGTAACAAGGCATACGGAATAAGCCGTAACAAGGCATACGGAATAAGCCGTAACAAGGCATACGGAATAAGCCGTAACAAGGCATACGGAATAAGCCGTAACATGGCATACGGAATAAGCCGTAACAAGGCATACGGAATAAGCCGTAACAAGGCATACGGAATAAGCCGTAACAAGGCATACGGAATAAGCCGTAACAAGGCATACGGAATAAGCCGTAACAAGGCATACGGAATAAGCCGTAACAAGGCATACGGAATAAGCCGTAACAAGGCATACGGAATAAGCCGTAACAAGGCATACGGAAGAAGCCATAACAGACGTGTTACTTTCAAATTTGCGTCCGATAAAAAAGAAGCATTAATTTCACTCACAAATTAAATCATTTCTTACTTTGGGAATTTTGATATTCTTAATATTTTTAGAAGATCTGTCACTGAATAAATAACACCTATAAGGTGAGCTCTTCTGATTCGCTAGAACCCTGATCGTCAATGTACATAAAACCTTTCGATTACTAGATCCCAGAGAGCCCGTAATTTTTTGAATGTTCAAGAAAGTATGACGATTCCAGGAAAACTTCGAGTATTAATATATTTTTCATTGAATGAGTTAACTCCAGACACGCTCACAATACGCTTCTATCGGTTTTCATCGTCAGTGGGACATACTAATTCTTATAAAATGCGAAAAAATTGGATTAATTTAAATAAAGAAGGTTAACCTAAAAATAATTACACAAAAAAAAACTGTGGGTGGATATAAAAATACCAATAATATTTTTTTTCGTGGAAATTCCAGCAATATTTCCGGCAAAGTGATTTAAAATTGGGATGAATGTCTGCCGACCCCACTGCGTGTTCCATGGCGGGTGGTTGGTGGGTTGGTTGGAACATTCAAATTAGATGTTTAACTAATGGAAGGATTTGTGGGGTGTGCCGTTGAATAATCACTCTGCTCTCTACTTTTTTCCTCTTTTCTCTTTTACGCGATGCGATAGGGTGAAGTCCTACGATGTACAGTTCGACATATATTATCTTGTAGATCTGTACAGTGCGTCTTCGTAAAGATCAGCTGTTTCATCCTTAAATCCTCTATCTAAACACTTGCGGTTAGATATATGATTTGAGATTTCTACAGCACAATATTTATCTACTGTTTTTGTGTTTAATTCGTAGAACTTCATTTAATTTTTTTTTATATTTGATGTTACAGCTTGCATAATAATAAAAAAAAACTAAAATTCTTCCAGAACTTAATAATAACATTATTAAATTTGATTTACAATAAACTTTTAATATCAGCTGTTACGTGATCTGCCGACCTCTTTGTTTCCACCCTCCAACAACATGCGTCTCTTCAAGACCCAGGTTCACTCCTTCCTAACATCCCAAATCAATATTGTCACAAGCATTTACTTTAAACATTGATTTGTCGCACAATAATGATATTAAATGAACCAAATTTACAAAATTGAGATGTTTGTAAAGTACCTAAGCCAAAAGCTCGGAATGTCCCTAATAATTATTTAAATTCTAAAAATAATAATAAAACACCAGCGTAAAGAAAGTTAATAATAAACTACACGTATTAAGTATTTGTGATGCATTTATAAATTTCAATAATACTAACTAACCAACCATTACGCCTTTTCTCTGCAGGGGTAGGCAGAAAGGACAGACCGCCAAACAACTGCCTATAGAGACGATCTTTACCAGGTTTTAAGTGATGTAAAATAAATCTAAATTTAACTTGCTCGATGTTAGAATTTCGTAATATTATAAGTATCTGTGAAAATAGAATTTAGATGGCTCTGAAAATAATTTAGGTTATAGAAAGGAGCAAAAGAAATGATTTTGTATTCAAAGGTAATTTTAGCAAAAAAAGTCAGTTAGAACCTTATCCAACCTAGCTGACATAATAAATACACTTACAATACAGTTAGGTTAATACTACCGTGAGATATTTTTATATACAGTTAATCATTCTTGTCACTAATCACTTGCTGCTAATCAATGTGCAAATTGGCCTTATAAGGAGAGATAAGATTGTTGAAAAATGGACAGACAGTTAATTATTTTTCCAAAAATGATAAATATATTTATTTTTTAAGTAATCTTTCATGGAACAAAGTTGCATAATAGATTGATGAGACTTCGAACCATACTTGTTTTAGTATCAGACTTTGCCAAAAAATTCAAGACCAATTTTCTCTTTTTTTTTCTAATCGAACAAATAATATGAAATAAAAAACAAGCAATAAGATAAAGATCTATCAAAGCTTAATAGCAAAATGATAGAAATGACGTTGCAAGCTGAAAACAGTTTAATCATTGAAGAAAATAATATTAACAAACCTAAATGAAAGATGACAAGTTCAATTTGTGTCATCTTCATCGATATCATATCTCAAATTCAAGATTTGTGAAGATTTGAGTCCCAGATGCGACTGAAATATTTTTAGTTTCTGTCCTTTTGTCCGGTTTCATCTTTCATTTAGGTTTGTTAATATTATATTCTTCAATGATTAAATATTACAATGAGGTTTTTAAATCTCAATAAAAATAATTAATAATTAAAAATTGAAAACAGTTTCTTTGACGGAAACTGTTCAGACTTTCGGCATTTTTTATCAATAATTTCCAGTTCACCGCAACATTTTTCAGTTCGCAACGTTATTAATAACACGAGCTATAAAGCTCTGAAATATAATTTTTACTGTCCAAAATAAGATAAGGAGGTTATTATAAATTCCAAAAGCTATTAACTAACCATCCCGAGCTTGTCACGAGTGTTCAACTATAATAATAATAATAATGTTTAATTATCTTTTTTTATAACAAATACGATATAATGATATATCACTGGGTTTCCAGTGCAGAGGGTTTCATTTACAAAACATTAAATTAAATTATATCGAATTGATGTGATGGCTATAACAAAAATTGTAAGCTGAGGTGTTTAAGTGCAGTTGAGTGGTTTCGGTGTTAGTATGTTTTTTATTTCAGATCTCCCTATGTAACTTATCCAGCGCTTCATTTGATTTTTAAAGTTATTATTGTTGTGGTGATTTTTAAAAGATAGTGGGATTTTGTTTTAGATTTTAGTACTACAGTATAAGAAGCTTTTTTGTCCAAATGTTGTGCTCGTGGTTCCTTGTTGGATGTGTTTTTGACTCTGAGATTTAGTGTTTCCAATATGTGTGGCTGTTGTTATTTCTTATTTTTTTTAAATATTTATGAATGTAGTATTGTTTTAGAGTATAATTATTTTATTGACACCCTGTTAAGTTTGTTGATGATTTTGTCAGTGCTAGTTCTTACAAGGACTTTTTGTGATGACTTTTTGTGTTGTAATGAGTAAATTAAGAATATTATCATTAGCGCTGCCCCGTCCGATAATAGTGTGGCTTCCAAAAGTCGGATGCTTCAGGAAAATTATAAAGCTTCTCCAATTCCTATCGACTTCAGCGTATTCCCATAGTTAATTATGGCGGAGCTTGGCTATATAATAGCAATCTGTCGTCTCCGCTACCTACTGGGAATTTTAATAATAACAATAAATGTTTATTCCGGTTTGTAGGGAGGTTAGTGCAGTCACATACATTGCATACAAAATATACATACAATAGTTATAAAAAATATACAAAATATGTACAAAAGCTTAAAAAATAAAATAATAATAAGATAGTAGGTGAATGTTACGTTATGCCACATAAAATAAATCATGAAATAAAAATAAAATTAAGTACATAAAAATAAAGCCTTTTAGGTGCTGCGGTATTTAAAATATCTATATCTCCAGTTCTCCAGTATGCTTTCGTGATAAGGATATTTCTGGAGCTGTTATTCTTTCTCTCATTCCACCCACCTGGACGATGACGATGATACTTGGATGACTTGTATAGCGCTACTTTTGTGAAAAATCACCCCAAGGGCGCTGTACCAATACTATTTGCTATGGTTTATCTTATTTTGTACAGATACGGAAACATATTTACCTGGTAGGTCACTCTAGATTAAAACGTTAAATTACAAAGTTTTCGCTTGAGGTGACACGACTTTGCACGCACAGGACACAATATTAGAAAACATTGCACATTGCATGATATTGCAATTACTATTTATATCCTATTTGTAATTGATCTTATATTTATAAGAAGGTTATGAGCAAAAGAGGAATAGGTATTAGAGGAACTTTGTTATGTTTTGCGTATTTTTGATGTCACTAGGACAGGTAGGGAATTGAATAACAGCATTGTATTTAAAACTTCTTTGTCCGTAAGAGGTGACACAAACTGGAATATCAAAAGATTTTACATGTGATTGTTTTAGGGCTCTAGTGCTTGTTCTTTCTCCAAACATGTGGATATTTTTAAATTGATAGGCCGGGATATCTTTTGGGTATGTAATTTTTTTAAGTTGGGGACCAATTACTTAAGTTGGGGTATGCCAAGAGTCAGAATAACAGAAGGGTATGTATGAGACGATGTATGACTGTGAATGAAGCAAGGAGTGTGTGTCAAGACCGAGTTGTTCTATCGTTCCGGCCTCTCTGCTTACACCTGCGGAGAAACGGCGTTGTGGTTAGTTAAAAAAAATATTTCGAAATAGACAAGCCTATCCTACGAGTAAGTTAAAAACTAATACTTGAACATTAATGGAAACACCCGATTACACTAGTATGGAGATAATTGATTCTGTACACTTTATTTTAAAATGTTTCGTAATAGGCAAGCCCATCCTTCGAGTAAGTTAATAACTAATACTTGAACATTAATGGAAACACCCGATTATACTAGTATGGAGACAATTGATCCTGTACACTTTATTTTAAACGTTTCGAAATAGGCAAGCCCATCCTTCGAGTAAGTTAATAACTAATACTTGAACATTACTGGAAACACCCGATTACACTAGTATGGAGACAATTGATTCTGTACACTTTATTTTAAAACGTTTAGAAATAGGCAAGCCCATCCTTCGAGTAAGTTAATAACTAATACGTGATCATTAATGGAAACACTCGATTACACTAGTATGGAGACAATTTATTCTGTACACTTTATTTTGCCGTTTTTACTGTACAAATATTTATTTTGAGGTTAATTAAGAAAAAATATAATATTTTGTTCCCCAGCAAAATAAATATTTTCTGAAAACAAATTCAAATCGGCTTATCGCGAGATGAAGGGAAAAATGTAATACACAGATAAACATTTGAAAGAATAATACTTCAGGTAAAGGTAGTTTTTCCATTTATTATTTCGTGTAATTTCATTTTGTAAAAAAATAAGCATAAAGTAATGAACAATCTTTTTCAAACGTTTAACAGTGACATCAAATAGAAAAACGAAACAACATTAATGTTGTTATTTATTATTGTATTATATTATATTGTTGAAATAAACTCCTTCTCACAAGCTACTTGCAGTGGCTTAGCGGGTACAAGTTCCCATTGTATGTAATTAATATTATACAATAAAAAAAAATAAAAACAAAAATCATTGACGTTACATTGCCCAGGCTACAATACTACATATTGTAGGATCCATCAATGTGATCATATAGATGACGCTTTGTATAAATGGAGTCTGCAAATACATCAACAACACTTCCAAACCTGTTCCCCAGATCATGCATCCTATTGGATAATGAATGAGACTGATAGTTGGTTGTGTAAGTGTTGCAGTTTATCTTGTGTTCCTCATCGGTACATTTAATTTAATAGTGGCGAGGATGGCAGGGCTACCAATTAGGTTGTTAATGATTCTATATAATACAACTAGGTTTAACGTAATTCTCCAGTCAGAAAGCGTAATCAGATGCATTTGATTCATCAAACTTACATAATTAATATTTTCACTTGTATTTTTGAAATTAAAAATTAAAAATCTGAAAAGTTTGTACTTAACCAGTTTTATATGGTTAGAATGTACTTTATTAAAAGAGAAATAAAATAAAAACTTTCGACGGGAGTAATAAATAGAATAAAAACCCAGCGCAGAAACAACGCAAAGAATTTAGTTTTTTTGACGGGGTTACCAGGAGCAAACGAGTATTGAAAGATGTCGGAGTGTTTTTTGCCAGTGATCAGGTTGAATTACTATATTACGAGCAAGGGCATAAGAGTCTCAGCTATGGGATGGAATTGATTAAACGTGTAGTTTTGGTAGTCTTGTGTGTTAAATATGAGGACGTTTGAAATTGAAACATTGGCATTCAATGAAACAATCAAACTTTGTTTTAACCACATTTATTTTTAATGCCAACCGGTTTCGGAACAACCGTTCCATCGTCAGGGCAAAATATATACTAAACGATATTAAAAAATTATGACAGAACATAATAAGTCTCACAGTGGGGGTGGGTGCGTAACTAGGATTTAGTAAAGAGGGGGGGAAGAGATAGATATTGAGGGAGGGTGAACCTTCACAAAACAGCGCTATAGAAATTAACTCTTATTATTATTATTATTATTACCATTTCGACGGCTGGAGGTAAAGGTGGGGTGATTTTACATTTCGGCACCAGCCTGGTTCACTACCGCCCACGTTACGTTCGTGTGATTATGTCTCCGGATATCAAATTATTAAACTTAATCATTGAAGAGGATAATATTAAAAAATCCTAAATGAAATACGAAAATGAAATAAATTATAGAAAATAAAAAGGTATCAGTTGCATTTGGGAATCGAACCCAGGTCCTCTGTCTCATCGGGACAACCGCTCTATCAATTGAGCTAATCAGACCAGTTCACTTTACACCAACTTCATCCAATCCTCAAATTCAAAACTTGTGCAGATCCCTTTTCCGTTTTCTGTGATTAAATTCGATTTCGTATTTCATTTAGGAAATTGTGAACATTATTTTCTTCAATGATTAATTTAATCTCATTAGCTAAGTTGGTTAAGTGGTTACCCCGGATAGGTAGAGGTCCTGGGTTCGAGTCCCAGATGCGACTGAAATCTTTTTAATATCTGTTGTTTTTTCGTTTTCGTGGTTCATTTGGGATGTGTTAATATTATCTTCTTCAATGATTAAATATTGCAATGAGGTTTACAAACTTCAATAAATTAAAAAAAATAAAAATTGGATTAATTTAATATTACAATCAGGTTTAAAAACTTTAATAATTTATTCCAATAAATCGAAAACTACTAAAAATTTAAAAACAGTAAAATTACGAGTTTATTCAAAATATTTGGTTTTTATACCTTTTTACTTATTTGTTGTTTCACTTAAATTGGTGACATTCCTAGCTCGCCTTCCGCCCCCCTTAATTTGTTTTTTTTTTCCCTTGTATGTAAGGGTATCTCAATGTATCGTTTGCTCTGTGATATTACCTGAACTTATAATAACAGGCTATGTAAATTCCTTGAAAAGGATTAGTATAATTTAAAGCATGCCTTTCGATGGCCTGCGTGGTTCAGTGGTTACGATGCTCGGCTACCGAGGTCGCGGGTTCAAATCCCGGCGTTCACAGGTAAATTTTATTTGTTTAATTTGTGTTATTTCACAATTTATCCGTTTAAAATAATATGTAGTATATTTCCAGAGTGGTAGATGTTTTAAGTATCGCTCCGGTGAAAGACCACCATTCAGCATTGAAACGTTGCTTAAAACGGCTTTAGCCGTATTTGGTGACCAGATCTGAATATCCCCAGGTACTTTCCCACATTCCTCTTCCCCATATTCTTCTTCCCTCCCCATAACCTTCAGCCTCACAACATACCCTAATTGGGAATGCCAGTCTCACTGGCTCCAGACGGTTGGGAGCAGTTGAGACTCTTCTGCGGTACTAACTTCCACTCTGGTACCAGAGTGGAAGATACTCCCAGTATCGCCCTGGTGAAAGACCACCATTCAGCATTGAAACGTTGCTTAAAACGGCTTTAGCCGTATTTGGTGACCAGATCTGAATAGCCCCAGGTACTTTCCCACATTCCTCTTCCCCATATTCTTCTTCCCTCCCCATAACCTTCAGCCTTACAACATACCCTAATTGGGAATGCCAGTCTCACTGGCTCCAGACGGTTGGGAGCAGTTGAGACTCTTCTGCGGTACTAACTTCCACTCTGGTACCAGAGTGGAAGATACTCCCAGTATCGCCCTGGTGAAAGACCACCATTCAGAATTGAAACGTTGCTTGAAATGGCTTTTAGCCGTGTTTGGTGACCAGATCTGAATAGCCAGGTATTTCCCTTTTTCCCACCTTCCTCTCCCCCTTCTCCTTCACCTCCCCAATACCTTCAGCCTCACAACATACCCCAATTGGGAATGTCATAGTCTCACTGGCTCCAGAAGGTTGGGAGCAGTTTGGGACTCTTGTGCGGTATTCATATAAAAAAAAAAAATGTAAAAATCGTAATGAGAGAGATTTTCTTTGAAAATACGAATTCGAGTTAAGGCCATCTAACCAGAGAGCCAGAATTCAATGTTTCGGTAAAAAACGGTTATCGCACTCGGCGGGAGATGGCGACAGTACAGTGTACTCCAGTCCCGCGAACCAACGTATCGTACAGTGAGGTTCCGATGAAATTATTGATGAATCTCGGTTCCAGCATTTTTACCGAATAATTTGTCACTTGGGTCTTGGGCATGGAAGTGCGTAAACATGAAAAGGAAAATAACCAAATATATAGTATTATGCATCTACTGCGATTTATTTCATACAAAATATGCAGTAATATGTACCTACATTCAAAATGGAAAAGCAGGAAGGTACATATTTTTGTTGTTAATTTTACAAATAGCGAAACTAAGAAGAAAGTTTTTTGATTTGATAATAAATATTTATATTAAAAAATAAAACATATGATAATGTTTTTTTCTAATATTATTTTTAAAGAAATGTAATAATAACAATATTAACCGCCCTACCCATACGAACGTACGCAATACGGCTGCTATATTATCGCCCGAACGCAACAAGCCGTATCCCGTACGTTCAGGTACAAAAAAAGCTATACCCAAAACCCACAAAACATTCGAATACGTCAAGTTTGTTCCTGCTTCATCTCGTATACGGATGGGTTCGAATATTTTCGTCTCTCCCTTACAAGTTACGTCAATTTATTTATTGTTTTCCAAATAGCAAAACTAAACAAAACGGTTTTTTTGATAGCGTATATTATAATTCAATCAAAAAACATATATATTATGTAAAAAATAAATTTATTGTTTAAAATAAATAAAAAAATCAAAAATTAATATTAAATCAAAAGCAATTGAAGACTTTTGGATTTTGGATATGAACATTACAAAAATAATAAGTGTGCTCTAAGGCAGTAATATTTTGAAACACGGGTAGTATGTTTTTGGCTTATTTAATCAATATATATAGTTTTTGAATTAGTATGAAAAAAATATGTTTCGCTTTTGTTTTGTATTTTAAATACGTATTTGTTTAGTTTTGGCATAATTTTAACTTAAGTTCATGAAAGAATTAGGGTATTCACGATCAAACCAATAATGAATACGGATATTATAATAATGTTAATACTCAATACTATTATTATTCTTAGAGTTGAAATTTCTAAAAAGGTACATACTTTTTTTTACTTATGTTTAGTTATGGTTTACCATGAATAGAATATACACTTATCTACGGTAAAGCTCATCTTTGTTTTGACATGATATTCTAACCTCAAAACTCATCAAAACCAACCGGCCATAGATTTAGAGCATTTTTGCGGGCTTTGAATAATTGAAACTTTAAAAATTATTTTAACTATGAAACTAACTTGAGAAAAAAAAATGTCCTGGAGTTCCTTTTTGTGATTATGGTTTATTTAGAATAGACGAGCTATACAGGGCTCAAGGTTTGCATCGCACGTGTGCATTTATGTAAATAAAAATCCATAAAAATTCTGAATTCTTGTAAAAAATAAATCAACACAGACATGAAGAATTCTACAAGAAGAAGAAATGAAATAAGACTTCCCTTTCGAAAGAAAACAAAATCGCAAAACTCATGACTAGATAATGAGGAATGAATTGTGTATGATTTGAATGATCAAAGACTCGACAGAATTCATAACTAAACTTAAAACTCATATTTTCAGACAACCATATCCACAAATGGAAGAAATGCACCAGTAAATTGCTTAGCTACGCTAGCCGGTTAGTGCTTACCTAAACTCACTTATAGAAAAAGTAAAAAAATTTCACGCATCGGTGCACAAATGCGTCCACAGCTCGCAATACTGTAAATAACTAAAAGTGTCAAAAAAATAAGAATGTCAATATCCGTTTATTTCCGTTTAATATTTTTGGCATAGTAAAAAATCTGACTGAATATCATTGATTCGTTCGGACTACCCTATACATATAAGGAACATGCATTATTAAATGTATCTCTAATCAATGTTTTTCTACAAAATATTAATTCCAAAAATGTTATTGATGTTGTGACTTGTGTTTTCTGGTGAAAGATTTCTCATTTCGTCCTTTTCTGTCAATTTTTAACCAAATAATTCGTAAAAAATGTTGCTAATCAGAGCGTTGTGAAAAGACGTTTACCCGCTGGCAGCTCTCGGCAGGTAGGGCGATTTGACCAGTGTAAGTAAGTATCGCACTAACTAGATAAAATGGGCAAATGCGAGCATGTAAATGTATTAAAATATTGTACTTTTTCAATTATTATTTTTTCTAATTATGTCTAATTATTATTTAATGTAAAGAAGGTGAGTAAAAAATTCTGAAATATATCGATTATTACGTACGTAAATAAATAGACAAATTGAAGGAGGGAGTTTCGTAGCAAAACACGTGCTCGGAATTTTTTATTAATGATTTTATTTAAAGTAAAATTCACTTTCCGAAAAGTAGACAAGCTAGATAATGTATTGATTTATAATACTGTATCATTAGGTGATACGAAATATGTGTGTTTTATAACAAACGTTCGTTTGAAAATGCAAAAATCTGCGCAACGACCAACGGAAGAACTTTATTACATAAAAATATATTTATATTTTTTCAAAATTTCAAACTTACTATCCTAAATAAAATAACAATCTTTCAAAATCAATTCATGTTTTTTTGTGGAAAAGAGTCGACACGTCTAGAATTCGTTTAAAAAATGACTGTTTTTAGTTGTGTCTGGTTATATCGCCTTAACAGTGGTGATTGACCTGTTTATTATAAGACTCTATGTTTCCATCCTCCTACAACAGATTCACTCCTTTCTATCCTCAAAAAGACATTCCACACAGCATCCCTAAAGATGATAGGCTTTGAGGGAATTCTTCTCTCTGTGAGCGAGTCAAGCAACCCGGCCCAAACTAGCAAGTAGGTTAATAAATATTTTTTTGGTTACTTCAAAAATAACTTGAACGTGAATAATTTAGATAGAAAAATTATTCTACAACTACACTCCGATTATTAGTGAGAGAAGTTTGAATTAAAAAAAAACCTGTTTACTGACAAAGGCATAATTTCCTCCTGGAAAACTGCGAAAGATACTTGGATGTTAACTGTTAACATATTATCATTATTATAAGAAAGGATTTTAATTTTAAATTGTTCTTTCACTGTTCTGTTCACATTGTTTTTTTTTATATCAATAAACTACTTTTAAAATTTCCTTTTGTTAAAATTACCATCACCAAATCTCCGAATTTTATTACACAATTCTTAACATTGTTGTGTAAAGAAGGAAAGGGGATGGGGAAGGTTAGGTTGGAGGAAAGCCCCTAAGTTGGAAAGCTAGTGTGGTGTAAACTGGCAGTGTCAGGGAGAGGGGAAACGGGGAAGAGGAAGGTTGGGTTACAGGGGAAGTTATGGGAGACAATTACAATTTGCAGGACTTACCCTGGAGGTGGTTTCCTTGATGTTGAAGTCTGTTCCGGACATAAGCCTAGCTCAGATCGGCAGGGGACACTTCTTATCGTACAGGGGACACCTTCTATCATACAGGGTCGCGAATCGATCGCAATCTTATAATTGAGTTGAGGGCGTTTCTATTTCTACGTTAAATTAGTTAAATTAGTACAGGGAAGTGTTTTCAAAGTCGGTGTTTATTGCAACTCAGACACACATGATGGGTTAAGAATAATCGTGTAGACAGTAAAAAGGTCTTAATCTAGGTAGGATTCTATTGTAATCTCTCTCCCGTTCTGATTGGAATCTCTAACCGAGTTATGCAGATGAAACAAGGGATTAAATCAACACATTATGGACAGAGGGGAATTTCAGCTTACATGTGTTCAGGTCAAATGGCGGGGTGGCTGGCTATGACGCCAAGGCCGGACATCGTCACACTGAGTTTAATGACACTACTTGAGTGCTTAGACAGCAAGAGGCAAGTCTAGCTGCGGGCTTTCAGCCCGCCTGCATTGTACTTGCTCGTAAATAAATAATAACAAAAATGACCGCCTCTTTTTCAGAGACGCAGTTCAGAGAGGCAGTGATCTCTTCAGGTTCCAGACGGGAAGTGTGAAGCGTAGCAAGCAGCGGTCCCAAACCGCCGTGGGCGCTCGTGTCGCATGCTCCTTTTTTGTTAATTTATGATCTGATTGGTTTAATTGGGCGCTCGAATCGCCTGATTGGTTAATTTATGGAGGAAAATGATGTGATTGCTTGCCAGGCTTATTTGCCAAGACGAGTAGCTAGAACTCATCTCAGGTCAGGGTTCGTTACATAACAACATAAAAATCATTAAGTGACCAAAATAATATCAAATTGAATTAATTTATTCTTGAATTTAAAAAAACAGTATTCGCCACTCGTATCACTAGGATAGTCCTGTGTTGAAATGAGCGACTTCTCAATTTTAGTGAAACTATGCATTATTATATATATATATATTTTTTAAATAAACCAGTTATAACATAAATTTATTCAGAGTATAAACAACTATAAAATCTACAGTAAAACTTTGAGTTGGGACAACAATGATAATTTTATTGTAACCTTAATAACTATCATAAAGTATATGTGTTCCAATTAGCCAAAATCATAGGGTAACCATATTTTTGTTAACAAGAAGTAGTGAGTAAATAATTATAGGTAAATAATAAGTAAATACAAATAACTAAAGCTTAATAAGTAAATAGTAATAAATAAACAGTAAAAGTTAAATAATAATAATTATTTTATCGAATCTAACATTTTGCACATTTCTTAACGATTTTTTTCGTCAATATTTGAGAATATAAAAGAGCATATTCTTAGTTTTTTGTTGAATTTTTTCCGCTCCTTAGTAAGTCCGCTCCTTAGTCACAATACTCGAGTTAAACCATGTCAAGGGTCAATGCTACTATTATATTAATTCTATCCTCACTGTAAGAAAACTAATGTTTTTTTTTTTTAATTTTCAATTTTTTTAATACTTTTGATATTTTTGTATTTTTTAAATATTATGTAAATCGATATTGTATAATTAGACTCTAGTATCTCAATAATAAAACTGTTACGTTGTTTTTGTTTTATTTTTTTTTAAATAATTTTTCCAACTTGTGTATATTGATCACAACATGCATGCACCTATGTTGTTCTAATTTTGCGCTACATTTGTATGATGACTGTTATTTATTGTTGTATTATATAATTTTGTTGAACTAAACTCCTGCTGACAAGCTACTTGCAGTGGCTTAGCGTTTACAAGTTCTCATTGTATGTGATTAATATTTTACAATTTATTTTTATTTTTTTATATTCTTACTGATTTTACATTGATAATAATAATAATGGTTTATTTCAGAAGGTATACTCGTACATGGGTAGTGAAATTCTGTACATTCTATAGGTTAAAATTATATTACATGAAATAATAAATCATTCATAAAAAATATATTAAATTAAAAAAATATTAACTAAAACAAAATGCAAAATGTTTACAGTGGATATCTGACGGTTTCCCGTCTTCATAGGGCCATCAGGGGGACTCTATCCAGGCAGACATTGCAGTAATGATGATATTCTTGGATTGGCGTATTCTGCACCATAGGCTTCCCATGCGGTACGGTAACGTAGAAGTGCCCTGAAAGAGTGCACTCGTCCATCGAGGAACGTTTCCGTAGCGTTGCAGTAACTCGGTAGACGGAACAGTAGAACATTAATGTATCGAATTTCATACCAATCACATGGTAATAAAATTTTAAATAAACTATTAGTTTTAACTCAAGGTCCTATTTTAAGAATATTCCTTTTATTAGCCTCCCCTTCCCCTACCCATCTACTACTCCTTCTCTGATGCTCTGTCCTTTTCTACTCTGATATACTGACTCTTTCCCCCAGTTTCACTGTCTTCGTCTTGATATATCTCTGTATATTAATTTAGGATACATGTGGACGCTCCTGAAGAAAGTAGACTTCAACCGAAACCGGTTAATAATACATAAATAAAATAAAATGGCTTGAAATAACTACAAAAAATACATTTAAATTATAATGTCAAGTCACAAAGTGATTGTTTTCTTCGATAAATTAATATAACTGTTATTAAAAGATTATTTAAGTAACATTTAAAAACATTTGGTGAATAACCATCATACTGAGACCATGATAAATAAATTTAGATATTGAAGAAAACGGGAATATAATATATTTCTTACGAAGTTAGTTAGGGAGGTCAGTGACACCACTCTCTCGATGTTAAATACATTGAGTGGCAATACAGACTTGATCGCTCCATTCACTGAAGGCCGTCACAATCATCTGCGGAGTGCTTTCAGATACCCCGAGAGTTCTGAATGATCATTTCAGGAGCTAATGTGGCAAATAATCATTCAGCAGAGAAATGCTCTTAGGTTTGTCGAATAAGTGGCGAGTTTGTGATAATGTTACTTAGTTAACCATCCACTTATTTAGCACATTGAACACATGCGTATCTGAAGGGGGCTTACGTAATACGAGGTAATAGGTTTTTTTATGATCGCACAATCGCATAAGATTTGCGTTGCCCGTTGGGCTCAAGTGTTTGCAGTCCCGAATCTTTGCATATAAACTAGCAAGTCGAAGAGGTGAAGAGTGTCATTTATTTATTTACGTTATAAGAAACAAGCAGCTTTGAATACTAATTTATATACAAAGAAAGTTGAACAAAAGGTAAGCAAATAAACATTCTTGTGCTAGCAGCGGTTCAGTACAGATGTTTTAAAAAATAAATTAACAAAATAGTGAAAGGGGAAAGGAAGAGGAAGATAGGATCTCGACAAGAGATGCTCTCGATACATTTTATACTCGTGCATCAATTTGTGGTCGTACGTATTACTTCGATTCGATATTTTGAAAGGGTATTGAGAAGAGTGTCGATATTGTGAAATTGTGCGTAATATTGTCCCCGGCTTCTTCTTCCATTCACATTCGCGTCACATGTTATCATTACACTCCTCTTTTCGTTCATTTGCTCTACATGCCCAAACCATCTAAGCGTCCCTTTCTTAATATTGCTCACTGCGATTACATCAGCCTTGCATTCTTTACGAATCTCAAAATTTTTCACACGATCGTAGATGGTTTTACCACACATTTGTCTCAGAGATCTCATCTCTATAGCATTCAGTCTACTTTCATCCTTCCTTGCTAGTTCCATGCCTCACTGCCATACATCAGGGTTAGTATCAGCACTCCATTGTAGACTGCTAGCTTCACTTCTTTGGACAACTTTTTGTTTGCCCCAACCGCGTCCAGTCCTCCGTTAACGGAGTTTCCTGCATTCACCCTTCTTTCAATATTCCTATCAGTCTTTCCATCTCTCGTAAACATACTTTACAAATACACAAACTGCTCCAAGTATTCATCATTCAGAACTACATTGCACACTGTTTCCGTACTCTCTCTTTCAAACACCATGACTTTGGACTTACTTACATTCATCATTAGTTCATTCTTCATACATACTACGTTCATCCTAGATACGAGGGACTGTAGATCTTCCATAGTGTTAGCAATCAGCACCGCATCATCAGCATACAACAGGCAACATATTTGCAGACTACTCATGTTCGCGCCCAGGCTCACCTCTTTCAATTCTTGCATACAATTATCCATGTATAGATTGAATAACCATGGTGACATTACGCAGTCTTGCTTAACACCTTTTGTGATGTCAAACCACCCCGTAACATCACCGTTTGCTCTAACACATGCAACGCTTCCCTTGTACAGAGATGTGATTGCTTGTATAAGATTTGTATTCACACTATACTTGGACAACACCTCCCATAACTTTTTTCTGTCAACTCGGTCGTATGCTTTTTGTAGATCTGCAAAAGCACAGAAAAGTTTCTGTTTCTTTGCCAGAAACTTCTCTGTGAGCATACGCAATGAGAAAATCTGATCCATGCAACCCCTTGCACTCATAAATGCACCTTGCACATCCCATATTTCATCCATTGTTTTCATTGTACCATTTCAATCAATATCCTACCATACAGCTTTCCAACTGAACTTAGCAGGTTAATAGCCCTGTGATTTCCACATTCCATGCGTGACCCTTTACCTTTGTATAGAGGCACGATCACAGCCCTTCTACAATCTAATGGGGTGTAACCCTCCTCTAAACACTGGTTAAAAAGTTTGCATAACCATGTGAGAATTATACGGCTATTTCCTTTAAAGTATTCAGCAGCAATATTGTCGAAACCAACAGCCTTACCATTCTTCATACATTGAATTGATCTTTTAATTTCATCCATGCTGATTTTGGGAATATTCACCTCATTCTCATTCATACCTGACTCGCCACTGGAATCACTATCAATCGGGTTGCAGTTATGGAATTTTAAGGATTCGGTATAATTTGCGAAGTGTAAATTAAATTTTTAATTTTTATGCTTAAAGAATTTACGTTCATTATTTTAATATGGGCTTAGTATAAAGTTGTCCATATCGGTGGTGATGGAAAATGTGCGCTCCAATTATGTACAAATCTTTCATCTATTTCCTAAAATGAAAAGATCATACATTAAGGGAACAAATTGTATATCTATGTAATATATTCATCAATTTATATGGATTTTATAACACAATTTAAAGAACTATCAAAAATTATTGATTAAAATGATTTTAAACTATAAAATAATGAACAAATTTTTTAAAACGTTTAACAGTGACATAAAATATAAAACTAAAACAATATTATAACACATATCATTGACGCTACATTAAACAAGCTACAATACATATTGTAGGATTCATCAAAGTGCTGGTATCGATAACGCTTTACCGTATAAATGGAGTTATCAAATATATCAATCCCCTTGGTTAATGAATGAGACTGATAGTTGGTTGTGTAAGTGTTGCAGAAACATGTTATGAATGTCGGTAAAGTAATGTGGTTGCCGGAACGAGGTATTTCACCTTCCTCTGCCTACTCCTGTGGGGAAATTGCTGAATATGTAGATATTAAGTAGAGGAAAGGAAGGAGAAAATTTGAAAAAAAAAAACATATCCGGAGCAATGGCTGTTGATGTTTGCTTTATATATTATTTACTGGGCGATATCAAAGCAATTTTCAAAGATGAAAGTTTTTCCGTTCTAACATTCGGGTGGGTTTTTTTTTCTTATTTTTATGTACTCTGATAACCTAGTGTAAATTGAATTAGTTATTTCCCCTTAAAAATTGTGGAATTCATTCCTAACCCTTCCCTTACGGTGCTAGAAAATCCATCGAGCTCCGGTACTATACACTCAGCGACCGGGGTACATTTCTAGAATTTTGTATATTTTAAAAATATATATAATTATTGGTTTAAATTTATTACTCAAGTAAATAATTTTATTAATAGTAGGTATATACTAAGTTCAGTGTTTTAGGTCCTGATACTCGTGTTTTCCGAGTATCAGGACATAAAGCCCGGAGTGGACTGCCGCATGACATTAATTAAAGACTCGACAAAATTCAGAACTAAATTTATAACTCACCTTTTCAAACAATCATATCCATAAATGGAAGAAATGCATATGTAAATTTGCTTAGCTAGGCTAGACGATTAGTGCTTACCTAAAGTTACTTATAGAATAAGTAAAAAATTTCACGCACCGGTGCGCAAATGCATCTTTAGCCCCCAACACTAAGTAACTGAATGTGTAAAAAAAAGGAAATGTGTATTAAAAACTCATTAAGCTTTTTGAAAAAAAATGCAACATGCTTAAAAAAAAACACAAAACAAAAAAAAACACAATTTTTTTTCTTTTCTTAAATTTACTTTAATGATTCTTTTATATTCTCTCGTATATACGAGTATGTATATTAATATGAACTAAACTTATCAATTTGACTGTCCTAAAACGGGATTTGTTCCTAGTTGGACAGTCAAAGCCTTCTTTAATATTTCTGTAAAATAATGTGTGTTTCAAATAATAATAATAATTATTATTATTATTAATACAAAATATCTATGCTAAGAATGTTTAAATCAAACATTTTAAAAGTTCAAAAAAGCAGAAGAAACCTAATTTTCACCACAAACAAACAACAAACAAAATTATAATAAAAAAATCATAAAATTTAAAACTGCTTTTGGACAAAGGAATTACAATATATCTCTCCACTAAGCTATATATTCATTTTGAGGGCCATAAAATAAATAAAAAAAAAACAGAAAAGGCAAATGATTTAAAAAATCAAATCAAAACCTGGCCCAAAGAAATCGAAGTACAGGAGTTATCCAGTATCTTGAAAATTGTAGGAGCTTAAAAAGAATTACTTTTTAAATAAAACCTAGTCCGCCTCAGCACAGAAAACCCTAGTGAGGAGGACTAATAAAAACGCTACAAATTGTCTCATTTACAGTTATTTCACAAAGGGGGCTCTGGGGGAAAAACAATTCCCTCAAGAAATATGTCATCTTTGGGGATGCTGTATGGAGGGTCTTTTCTTTTGGAGGATAGGAAGGAGTGAACCCAAGTCTTGAAGAGACCCATTTTGTAGGAGGGGAGGAAACACAAAGGCTGGCAGATCACTCCACAGCCGATTGTAGAAGCGACCCGTTCTCATGTGACTAAAATTTCCGTGCACAAATGTTTGGTACAGATGCATGTCAAATCAGTCGACAGCACCGGCAAGAAAGGGTTCGCAGCTTCCTATAATTCTAGAATGGTACCCATGTACAAGCTAATAATAACAGTACTTACCTAAATTTAAAATTAATATTTTTATTTGCTGGATTTTAAACGAAGGTAGGAAAATACATAAAAAATATCAATGTTGTATTAAATATACTGGTTTCCTTGAAACATAATGCTTTAATAAGGCAGATCAAAGCGTCCCTCTCTTGTGATAATTCGTAATCTCAATCCATGGCAATCTCTTTTTCCCCCATCATGCGTCTTGCAAAAGCTCCTCAAATAGTCGTATTTTGAGCTCAAAACATTCTGAAGTAATTTCCATAGCATCGCTCCCGATCGATTCTTATTTCAGAATATTACGTAATATTATATCGTGGATACTTATTTCAAACCTCTGCCTTGTAACTAACTACAACGCCGTGTCTCTTAGGGGGTAAGCAGAGAGGACGGACCATCTCGATCTTAGCACATACTTCTGGCTTCATTCACATTCATACATCGTTTCATATATTCTCTTCTGTTATTCCGACTTCTAACGTAGATTGACTCAAGTGTTTGGTTCACTTAATCGTGTCATGTCTTCCTTAGGCGTCCCCGGCTTCTTCTTCTATCCACATTCCGGTAATATATTCTTCTTTCACTCCTTTCTTCGTTCGTTTACTCTACATGCTAAACCATCTTAGCGTCCCTTTCTTAATCTTACTCATTACGCTTATATCAGCCTTGCATTCTTTGTGAATTTTTCACACGTTCATACATTATTAAAAAAAACATGGTTTTATCACACATTCGCCTCAGGGATCTCAGTTCTATAAAATTCACTTTTATCCGTCCTCTTTTAGTTCCATGCCTCACTGCCATACTTCAGGGTTGGTATCAGCGCTCCATTGCGGACTGCTAGCTTGGATTCTTTGGAGAACTTTTAGTTAGCGCCAAGTGCGTTCAGTCCTCCGTTAATGGAGTTTCCTACGAGTACATTCACCCTTATTTCAATTTGGTTGTACTAATTATGTTACAATTTTAAAAACATATATTATAGTACAAATTTAGAGCCATCTAGCTTTACACGCTGAAGCTTGAGCGTTTTCCACGCTCGTACAATTTTCACACAACCATTAAATCATATCTTTCGGGAAAGTCCGCGAGATGTCGCTTATCTTAATTTAGCCAAGAAGGAAACCATCTATACAAAGAATTGATCGCCACCCGCTTTCATAAATTGTTTCTTCTCGCTGTCAATAGAGTTTTTCCAACGTGAAATTTTTTCTAAAATAATAGAAACATTTTAAATCTTAAAATTCACCTTCAAAGTTATTATCTCTACTCGTATGCTAAGAGGCCTGAACATAATATGGTAAAACAAACAATTTTTAATAAACCACGGACATTAACCATATTTTTAACCAACCGGTTTCGCTTAGCTCAAGCTTTAAAATATAATAACTAAAGAATAATACAGAGTTTTTAGTTGTATATGGTTACAGAAAGAGTGAAATAGAGAGAATACAAAAAAGAGAGAAAAGAGAATGAAATATTAGAGGGAGACAACAATAGAAAAGTATTATGTGTAGATAATAAATTCATCAGTGTAATGGGAACATAATGAAGAGAGATAATACCACAATATTTACACAGGAAAGAGCCGTTATAAATAGAAAATAGACTACTTGATTACATAATAATAATTAACCGGATTACTGCGGCAACATAACAACGGTATCCATAGCGACAGATGAGATGGAAGTTAATAATTGATAGGTTAGGGAAGATTCACAGGAAACATGTTTAAAATCGGGCTGTAGGATAAATTTGTTTGATTATTAAGTAGATTATCTGCTGATTTTAAATTAAAAGATTTTTTTAATTCTATGGCTTTTAAGTTGTCTAATCTAATTCCTATACCGTTTTTATGCAAAAGACTAGTTCCCATGATTTTATTGAATGTATGGTCTGAAGAGATGAGGTGGTTCGCGAGTTCAGAAAAACCAGTACCATTTAAACAACGCAATTGGTCGTCAACTCTACATTTGGGTGACCTTAAAAGCGCCGTTAAAAAAATGTTCCTTCGCATTTAAAAAAAACATATTAGGACAACCTAAATAGTATTTTCCAATAATTTACAATTTATTTAGTATAGATACTTTTAAATAAATAGTTACTTGCTTATTTTGTTTTTAAGATAACCCCAAAATGATATCATTACTGGAGGAACTATCACACTCAATAAGGAACTCCAGTCAATTTTTTTTTTTTTTTAAATTATCGATAATGAGGATCAAACTTAAATATCAGTATACCTGTCTCAGAACAGACATCGTCTAGTGAGACGGGTAAAGTACATATAAATGTTTGTGTTTTCCGTTTTCATGTTTCATTTAGGTTATGTTAATATTAATTTCTACAATGATTAAATATTAAAATGAGGTTTTTAAATCTCAATAAAAATAATTAATAATTAAAAATTGAATATACATTATTATTATTATTGTACACGATTGACATTTGTCACGCGAGAACGGGTCGCTTCTACGACTCGATGTTGTGTTCAACAGTTCGGCTGTGGAATGATCTGCCGACCTCTGTTTCCTCCCTTCTACTACATGGATCCCTTCAAGATCCAGGTTCATCCCTTCCTATCCTCTAAATGACCCTTTATTCAGCATCCCCAATGTTTATATAGGTCTTGAGAGAAATAATTGATTTGTAACTGTAAAAAAAACAACAAAATAACCAGGCAAAATATTCTATAATCAAATGAAACAATCAAACTTTATTTTAACCACATTTATTTTTATTATTCCTTGTATGAAAAGCCGGTTTAATATTTGAAGGGAGATATTTGGAGTATTTATCTGAAAAATTGAAAAATATTTTATGATTAAAAAACTTCCAAATATTATTCCAAATAAATTACTTTTTAAATCAATTCTATCTTTGGAAATAAAAGTGAAACAAATTATTTCGAGTTTCTTTGTCATATTTTTAAAACGGGATTACCGAATCAACGATATTTCAAAAATACGTTAAACAGGTTTTGATGTTCCGGTTATTTACACATTTCTTATATAATGTCGATCTAAAAGGCTTCTGATAAAATTAGACCAGTGTTTTATTAAAAAAATATTTTAAAACGAATTTTCAATTTTTTTATTTAGTTGATTTAATGCTCTAAAAATGTTTACAGTATAATGATTTCTATGGATATTTAACATATATATATTTTTTACTTTTTTTATTTCTTATAAGTTGCATTACAAGTAATTTACAAAATGTATTTAAGTAAATGGTATATAGATATACCTGATCTTGTAAATAAGTTCTCGTATCTGATAAGATTCTTAATTTTGAAGTAAAATAATATTTAATTTGCTTCTATTTATAAAATATTTAGTATGAAATATTTACTTACGTAAGTTTTTTCTAAGAAGAGTTTAATTATATTTATTTGTTCTGATTGCTCATTAATACAGAGCAATTTTAATGGAAGGTTTTTGTATTTTTTTATGGCTTGATAAATATGACGGTTTTGCATTTGAGTTGTTTTAAAATTAGGTGTTATAAATTGATTTCTATTTCTCATAACTTTGTAATATTCCTGATTTTTTTTTAGATTTTTCTCTTTAAATTATTTTATGTTAGAAACTTGCTTAAATATATCTTCAACATTTGGTACTGGAAATAGTGTGAAAAGTGATTTCGTTGAGAAGGTGGAATGTTTTTAAATATTACTCTTATGACGATTCTTTGTGAAACTTTTACTGAATTAAAATTAGTTTTATAAGATCATCCCCAACCAGTAATGCCGTACATAAGCGAAGAGTGTATAATAATAGTAACTAACTAAGTAACTAACTAACCATCACGCCGTTTCCCCGCATGGGTAGGCAGAGAGGATGGACCGCCAAATAACTCGATCTTGGCATACACTTCTTGATTTATTCACATTCATACAACGCCATTCTCTTCTGTTATTCCGACTTCTGATATGGCCCACTCAAGTATTTGATTCACTTGATCGTGCCATGTATTTCTCGGACGTCCCCGGCTTCTTCTTCCATTCACACATGCGTCATACATTCTTCTTATACTCCTTTCCTCGTTCATTCGCTCTACATGCCCGAACCATCTGAGCGTCCCTTTCTTAATCTCATTCATTACGCTTACATCAGCCTTGCATTCTTTACGAATCTCAATATTTTTCACACGATCATCATGGGTTTACCACACATTCGTCTCAGCGATCTAATTTCTGCGGCATTCAGTTTACTTACATCCTTCCTCTGTCAATTCCATGCCTCACTGCCATACATCAGGGTTGGTATCAGCACTCCATTGTGGGCTGCTAGCTTCGCTTCTTGGGACAACTTTTTGTTTGCGCCAACCGCGTTCAGTCCTCCATTAATGGAGTTTCCGGCATTTACCCTTTTTGAATATCCCTATCAGTCTTTCCATCTCTCGTAAACATACTTCCCAAATATACAAACTCATCGACCTGCTCCAAGTATTCGTCATTCACAACTATATTGCACACTGTTTTCTTACTCTCTCTTTCAAACACTATGACTTTAGACTTACTTACATTCATCATTAGCTTATTTTTCATACATACTTCATTCATCCTAGATACGAGAGACTGTAAATCTTCCATACTGTTTGCAATCAGCACTGCATCATCAGCATACAACAGGCAATATACTTTCAGATTACTCATTGTCGCGCCCAAGCCCACCTCTTTCAATTCTTGGATACAATTATCCATGTTTAGATTGAGTAACCACGGTGACATGACAGCCTTGCTTAACACGTTTTGTGATGTCAAATCACTCCGTAAAATCACCGTTTACTCTAACACATGCAACGCTTCACTCGTACAGAGACGCGATTGCCTGTATGAGATTCGTACTCACTCCATACTTGGACAATACCTTCCTCCTATCAACTCGGACGTATGCTTTTTGTAGATCTACAAAGGCTTAGAAAAGTTTCTGGTTTTTTGCCGGAAACTTCTCTGTGAGCACACCCAACGAGAAAATCGGATCCATGCATCCCCTTTCGCTCATAAATGCATCTTGCACATCCCATATTATTTATTTTGTTTTATACAGCTTTCCAAATGAATTTAGCTGGCTAATAGACCTTTCATACGTGACCCTTTACCTTTGTAAAGAGGCCTGATCACAGCCTACATACGAGCTTGCAACGACCAGTCTGACCCAAATGCCGTCCCGGATACGCAACAAACCTCACTCATATGACAGCTGACACCACTTCAAGCGATCGATCATACTGGCCGGTGCTACAAATCAAGTACGCTCCGGGCGACGACATCCCCACTTAGAAACTACCAAACATCTTTCTCAGTTGGACTAGCAAATGACAATAGTGATGCGTCCCTGTGTGCCGGTACCTAAATATTTACACTCTCTTGTGCGGGCCTATACGTCTCGTACACCTTCTCTAAACACTGGTTAAAAAGTTTGCATAACCATGTGAGAATTATACGGTTTCTCCTCTCCTTCCATCTCTTTTAAAGTATTCAGCAGCAATATTGTCGAAACCAACAGCCTTACCATTCTTCATACATTTAATCGATCTTTTTATTTCATCCATTCTGATTTTGTGAACATTCAAGCCATCTTCATTCATACCTGATTCGCCACTAGGATCACTATCAGTCGGGTTTCTTTCAAAAACCTCTTAAAAGTGTTTCATTCATCTCACTTTTATATCTTTCTCATTCGTTAAAATGTTTCCATCTTTCGATTTTATCACTTTCATACATCCGCTTTCTGGACTATTTCGGGACTTTTTGATCTCCTTTCAAAACAGTTTAATATTTTCTTGAAAGTGTCATTTTGGTTCCTTCTTCCTCTTCCAGACGTTTCTTTCGTTCTTTCACTCCAACACTTACTCTTTTCTTACATCGTTTGTATACTTCGTTTGCTTGATTCCGCTCTTCACTGGAAGCACTGCCAGTCGCTATCAGACATAACCACGCTTTCTTCTTTTTGAGACAAGTGCTATAATTTCATCACCCCACCATGCATCGCCTTTCTTTCTACCTTGTGTACTTTTTCCGCATACCTCTCCAGCAGAATCACAAAGGCTCACTTTTAAGTGGTTCTATGTTTCGTCTATACTTAGACCGTTTTATTTCCTTCTAATTTAATCTCATCTCTACAAAATTCTCAAACATACTTCTCACAATATCGTTTTGCAGTTTTTCTATTTTGACTCTTGTTGGAGTCGACACCGTTTTCACCTTAGAGGGCCAGCCGCAGAAGAGGTTTACTCTCGACACAACCAGGAAGTGGTCGGTTTCAGCCTCAGCCCCTCTGAAGACTCTTGTGTCGTCGGAAACAGCTCTCAACATAGAGTCAATTTCCACAAAATCAATAATTGACCTCTCAATTCTTCTTTTCCAAGTATATTGGTGGATACCTTTATGATCGAAGAAAGTATTCAATACAAAATGGTTCCACTCTAAACATACTTCAAGTATTCTGTTACCATTGTCAGTGGTTCTTTTATCGCCATACATACATAAAGCCGATTTAAATCCGTCCCGCCTGATTCCCACCCACCCATTTAAGTCCCCTGCCATTACAATTCTTTCATTCAAATTTTTCAGTACCATTATATCGCTCACGCCAGTCCAAAAATAATCTTTCACTTCATCGATTTCAGAATTAATAGGAGCATAGCAGAGCACAAAAAACACCCTTGTCATACCGATTTGGAATCGGATCCACATGATTCTACTGCAGCATACATTCAACCATTCTGGGAGACAGTAAACAAGCTCTCTCTGTTTCTTGTCTTCCGACCAGATTACAAGCGTATCGCTAATAATTAATAATAATAGTTATAATGAGTATATAATAATAGTAATAATAATAGTAATAATTATAGTTATAATAATAGATATAATGAGTGTATAATTATAGTAATAATAATAGTTATAATGAGTATATAATAATAGTAATAATAATAGTAATAATTATAGTTATAATAATAGTTATAATGAGTATATAATTATAGTAATAATAATAGTAATAATTATAGTAATAAAAATAGTTATAATGAGTGTATAATTATAGTAATAATAATAGTTGTAATGAGTATATAATTATAGTAATAATAATAGTAATAATTATAGTAGTAATAATAGTTATAATGAGTACATAATAATAGTAATAATAATAGTCATTATCATAGTAATAATAATAATGAGTATATAATAATAGTTATAATAATAGTAATAATAATAGTAATAATAATAGTAATAATAATAGTAATAATAATATTAATAATTACAAATATAATAATAGTAATATTGAGTATATAATAATAGTATTAATAATGGTCTTTATAATAGTAATAATAAAATGAATAATTATAGTTGTAATGATTATATAATAATAGTAATAATAATAGTAATTATAATAGTTATAATAATAGTAATAATTATAGTAATACTAATAGTTATAATGAGTATGTAGTAACTAACTAACTAACTAACTAACCATCACGCCGTTTCCCGCAGGGGTAGGCAGAGAGGACGGACCGCCAAACAACTCGATCTTGGCATACACTTCTTGCTTCATTCACATTCATACATCATCTCATACATTCTCTTCTATTATTCCGACTTCTGACATGGCCCGACTCAAGTATTTTATTCACTTGATCGTGCCATGTCTTCCTCGGGCGTCCCCGGCTTCTTTTTCCATTCACATTCGCGTCATACATTATTTTACACTTCTTTCTTCGTTCATTCGCTCCACATGCCCAAACCATCTAAGCGTCCCCTTCTTAATCTTACTCATTACGCTTACATCAGCCTTGCATTCTTTAAGAATTTCATTATTTTTCACACGATCATACATGGTTTTACCACACATTCGTCTCAGAGATCTCATTTCTACGGCGTTCAGTTTACTTTCATCCTTCTTCTGCCAGTTCGATGCCTCACTGCCATACATCAGGGTTGGTATCAGCACTCCATTGTGGACTGCTAGCTTCGCTTCTTTGGACAACTTTTTGTTAGATTGTAGTAATAGTAATAATAATAGTCATTATCATAGTAATAATAATAATAATGAGTATATAATAATAGTAATAATAATAGAAATACCGAATATATAATAATAGTAATACTGAGTATATAATAATAGTAATAATAGTAGTATTAATTACAGTAACAATTATAGTAATAATGAGTATTTAATAATAGTATATAATAATAGTAAGTATTAATAATGGTCTTTATGATAGTAATAATGAGTATGTAGTAATAGTAATAATAACATTCATTATCATAGTATTAATGATGGTCTTTATAATAGTAATAATAATAGTAATAATACTAGTAATAATGATAATAATAATAAAGTTTTAAATTGTTCTTTTTTTTATAACAAAATATCAAATAATGATATCCTCACTGGGATTTCCCGTTCTGAGGATTTTATTTACAAAATATAAAATTAAATTATATTAAATTAATGTGCTTGATGAAAAAAATAAAAACAATTCTATGGTGAGGTGTTTTAAGTGCAGTTGAGTGGTTGTGGTGTTAGCCTTTATTTGGTATTAATATATTTTCTATTTCAGATCTCCCTATGTAACGTATCCAGTGTTTTATTTTTAGATGTATTATGGTTGTTGCGATTTTTAAAGGATAGTGGGATATTTTGTAGAGTTTTGTACCATAGTATAAGAAGTTTTTTATCCAAATCTTATGTTTGTGGTTGCTTGTTGTACGTGTTTTTGACTGTGAAATCTAGTGTTTCTAATGTGTGTGATTTCTTGTTTTTTGTATTTATATGTAAGTAGTATTATTATTATTATGTAAGTAGTATTGTTCTAGAGTATAATTGTTTTATTGACATAATGTTAAGTTTGTTAAAGATTTCGTCAGTGCTAGTTCTTACAGGGACTTAAGTATAATTTTCATGATGGCTTCTTGTGTTCTAATGAGTAAATTTAAGATATTACGATTATTATAAATTATTATTATGATGATTCGTTGTGAAACTTTAAATGAATTTAAATTATTTTTATAAAATCCTAAGTGTATTTCATTCGTCTGGTTTTAATGTTACAGTTACTGTTTTACAAAACAAAACAACAGTAAATATATCGAACAGTTTAATAATGACACAGAGAATCACCAAATAAACATGTCTGTTCCGAGAACGTATCCAATATTTGCTTGTTGTTCAGTTTACACATTAGAAGTTCTTAACTGCGTTGTGATGAAAGATAATAATTTTCTGTTTGCAAATGAATCACTTAATAATGTTATTAGACATGTTGTTTACTTGTTTAAACTGTTGAAGCGGGATATGATTAGATTTGGGTGTGTTACTTAATTAAAATATTTGTATATCGGAGCGAGTGATCTCTGTAATATTTCAATATTTAGCGAAGAAAACAAACATATTTCAAACAATTTCAAAACATTATTTTATTTGAAGAAGGAAGATATTATAATTAGGACTACAGTGAAAACAATTCGGTTAAATGCTACATCTCTATATATAAAAATGAATTTTTGTCTGTGTATATGTTTGTCTTCGATTTTCTGAAAATTACTTGACCAGTTTCTCTAAAAACAGCACAGTTAAAAAAACTGTATTATTTATACATATTTTTTGTATGAAATAAAAATTTCAAATGCAAGTTTCTTTGTTTAGAGATAGTAGATCGATGTCAAATCAATTTTAGCACCCACGCACTGGCCTTATATATGTGGGATTGTTTTTTTTAATATACATTACACGTATGTATATGTACATGTGTTCAGATAAGTTAATATTAAAAAAAAAAAAAAGTTTATAACCTTTGCACCTTTTTGTTTAAATGTATGTATAAAAAAAATAATTATTAAAAAAAAAACGACAAGCAAGAATTCACAACTTCATAAATTTATTATTAAAAAAATCGATCAAGGCCGGGTACATATCACCTAGTATAAAATAAATAAAGATCAACAAACGCTGATTCTGAATACATAAGTTTTATTTTGTGTAATAAGCAAAAAATGTAGGGGAATTATTTGAAACTGACATTAACAATTCTTATATTTAAGTATGATATCGGTGAAAATGAAAGAGAGTAATCTTTTTTTTATATGAATAACGCGCAAGAGTCCCAACTGCTCCCTACCGTCTTCAGCCATTAAAACTATGGCATTCCCAATTGGGGAATGTTGTGAAGCTGAAGGTATCGGGGATGGGAAGAAGAAGGGGAAGAGGGAGGTGGGGAAATACCTGCCTATTCCGATCTTTATTTATATATTTAATTTCATTAAATTTAATTATGACAACAAAGACATTAGCCACCCATCTCACTAGGACAATCCTGTGTTGAGATGAGAGGCTTTACATTTTAATAATAATCAGTAAATAATAAAGTAAATAATAATACATGAATAAGAAATAGTTAATATTAATAAGTAAATAATAGTAGATAAATAATAAAAATTAGATTTTAAATTATAATAATTAAATAATAATAATAACTAAATTTTAATAAGCATATAATAATACACATTAAATATTAAGTAAATATTAATAGGTAAATAGTAACAAGTACATAATAATAAAAAAAGATAAATAATAATAAGTAAATAAAATTATATTAATAAAAATACATAAATAGTAATAAGTACGTAATAATAATAAAATAGGTAAATAATATGTAAATAAAAATAAAAATTGGTAAATAATGGTACGTAAATTAAAGTAGGTAAACAGTAATAAGTAAATAAAATTATATAAATAGTAATAAGCACATATTAATAATAAAAATAGGTAAATAATAATAAGTAAATAAAATTATATAGATAGTAAGTACATAATAATAATAAAATAGGTAAACAATATGTAAATAAAAATAAAAATAGGTAAATAATGATATGTAAATTAAAGTAGGTAAATAATAATAAGTAAATAAAATTATACAAATAATAATAAGTACATAATAATAATAAAAATAAATATATGTAAATAATAATATCTAAATAAAAGAAGGTAAATAATGATATGTAAATTAAAGTAGGTAAATAAAGATATTTAAATAAAATTATGTAAATAATATAAAGTAAATCTGGTCACCAAATACGGCTAAAAGCCATTTCAAGCAACGTTTCAATTCTGAATGGTGGTCTTTCACCAGAGCGATACTGAGAGT
Source organism: Halesus radiatus (assembly GCA_022606495.2). Classification (NCBI taxonomy): domain Eukaryota; kingdom Metazoa; phylum Arthropoda; class Insecta; order Trichoptera; family Limnephilidae; genus Halesus; species Halesus radiatus. Next base: position 14,767 of record JAHDVE020005176.1, on the reverse strand, counting down.
ATCCTCCACTCTGGAACGTGCGCAAATCTATTAACATTTGCTCAATTTGTTAAAGAGCGGAGACCAAGAGGTTATGAGTTCATGTTCCAGATACGACCGTTAGCTTTTTGATTATCTTTTTCATTTTTCATGATTTTTGTTAATATTATCATCAATGATTTAAGGCTGAAGGAACTAAAGCGCGCACCAGATACTAGTTTGGTGAGCGAGCTTTCAGCGCGTAAGCCTGGAATAAACTGCCATACGATCTAAGATTGATTAAAGACTCGACAGAATTCAGGTCAAAACGCAAAACTCATCTCTTCGGACAGTCATATCCATGAATGCTTCAGTTACCTAATAAACAAATTATTAAAATTTTGTAAATGTAAATAATTATTATCAAAAATCTCAAATAAAATCATGTTTCAAATAAATACCTACTCTTCTTTTGCCAATAACTCGCTTGTACTTTGACGGCCTCCATGGTCGAGGGGTAAGGCTCTCGACTACGAATCCGAAGGTCGCGGGTTCAAATCCCGGCGTGCGCAAGTAATTTTATTTAATTAATTTGTGTTGTTTCACAATTAATTAATTTAAAAATAATATAGTATATTTGCGCACGTTCCAGAGTGGAAGATACTCTCAGTATCGCCCTGGTGAAAGACCACCATTCAGAATTGAAACGTTGCTTGAAATGGCTTTTAGCCGTGTTTGGTGACCAGATCTGAATAGCCAGGTATTTCCCCTTTTTCCTCTTCTCCTTCCCCTCCCCAATACCTTCAGCCGCACAACATTCCCCAATTGGGAATGCCATAGTTTCACTGGCTCCAGACGGTTGGGAGCAGTTTGGGACTCTTGTGTGGTATTCATATAAAAAAAAAAAACTTCCAAATGTATACAGTATCAATGACAAATAGTGTTTAAAAAGTAACTGCAATGTCATGCAATGTGTAGTGTTTTCTAATATGGGTCCTGCGCGTTCAAAGTCATATCATCTCAGCCCAAAACATTGTAATTTAACGTTTTAATCTGAAGTGCCCTCCCTACCAGGTAAGTATGTATTCTGTATATGTACATAATAAGAAAAACCCTAGCGAGTAGTATTTGTACAGCGCCTGTGATTTTTCACAGAAACGGCGCTATACAAATCATCCAAGTATTATTACTATTCTTATTAAAAAAATATTACAATGAAATTAATGATAATTATAATAATTTGTTTATTGGGGAATGTGGGAAGGTTAGTGCATTCCCACACATCCCACAAAGTATATACAAATAACATAGATAACATATATTCATAAAAAAATGTAAATGTAAATCATAATATAATATATTTTAGTGAATTATTGTTCTTGGGATTGATAGAGCTAATATATTTCTCCATCTTATTTCTCAATCAAATTTCTCAATCTCAATCAATCTCAATTTAATTCAATGATGAGGACATTTCCGGATTTGTTTACCTCTCCCTAAATCCTGCCACCCGGGTTCTTATGAGGGCTGCAAAATCAAGAACTCGCCCCTCCGTGAGAATGTTGGAGGCACTGCAGTGTCGGAAAGACCGAACATCGCGCGGTAGGCGTTGTTGTATTGTGAAGTCTTTTCATGCTATCCACCCTTCTTGAAGTTCGCCCAGAGCTCGCTCGCATGTATAAAGAGTTGTACAGAACGCAAGAAATAGCGTCCTTTTCACGAGTGGACTGCAAAGCCGAAATCTTCTACTGAGCATGTTTGATTTTACACTGAGTCGTCGTCTTTACCTGTCGATATCATCATCATCACCTGGGCTAGCATTGTTTAACCTGTGGGTGAGTTCATCCATGTATATGTTGAAAATTACTCGAGACATGCAACCTCCCTGTCTGACCCCACTTTTTAAGTAAAATGGTTCGGGCAGTCCGTCTGTCCACTTTACAAGGTTTTCTTGCTGCCGGAGCCATGTGTCAATAATCTTTACGGTTTTTAATGGAATCCTCTTTTTTGAGTTCAGACAATAATAAAGGACGAGAAACTCTGTCGAAGGCCTTACTGAGGTTCAAGAAACAGGCAAAAGTTGTGGTTCTTCTCTTTGTGTAGTATTCCAAGATTATTTTTGCCCTAAATATCGCCGTGTTGGTAGAGCACTCTTTTTTTAAATCCCATCTGATTATAGCTAATTGCTAGGTGGGGTTCGACCTGTCCATCTGTAGTTGTTTCGAATTAATGTGACTTTTTTTCAGTGCTAATTTAAAGGCGGCGCGCTTTATTTTCCCGTTCTCTATCGGTCTATCGTTCTCGATCCAAATGATCATCGCATGGTATCTGCATATTTTTGTGGTACTAAGTCATTCCACCCCTGGATTTGATTATAATCTTAGGTATCTTTGCGGGTTCTAATTACAGAGATCGCACTGTTTCGGAGTTCGTCAACTATTAAATACACTTTGCTTATGTTTGCACATCCGGCAACAAGGTTGTCACCGTCCTCGTAAATTGTAATTTCTTGTTCGATTTTATGTAAAAGGATTTCCCAACATTTGTTGTGCTATGTGACGTATATATCATAGATGTATAAACGTCGGTTGTAGGTATTCCTCCGTCTGTCATGCCAATACGAGAGGACGATGGTCTGTCCAGTCTGCGTCATACAAATAGTACTTGCTTGAAGATATTGTTTATGACCAGACGATGGTCTAACCACCCGACTGTGTGATGTGCATCACTGATGTATGTACAATAGTCATCTGGCAGAAGTTCGGTTTCAGCACATGTATATTCATGGTCTTGACAAAAAGTAGTAGTTGTAGCTCTTAGCCGAATAGTGAGTCGGGATTTGAATTGAAGTCTCCGATGATAATTGTGTTAATATAATATTTTTCTTCAATACTTGCTTGTAAGTTAGCTACCATAGATAGTAGGAAAACTCTTCAAAGTTTTCTGTTGTCCAAGTCGGCATGTAAATTGTAAACATGCTTAGTATTTCAGTTTTCAAACTCATCTCGATTCCAGACGTACGACAGTTATCCATCAAGATTGAGGTGACTACGCGGCCTGTTTAATACAAAACTTATATTAATAATATAACCAGTAAAGCAATACAAATGTTATACGGATTTCGAAGGATTTCAAAAATTTAAGAACTGTCAAATTACTGTACACTTCTCTTGTTAGAAGTCAACTAGAATTTAACTCCAACATTTGGAATCCTTACTACAGCGTACATGAAAATTCCCTTGAGCGAGTCCAACAACAAATTTTTACGTTACATTAATTTTAAATTGGGAATACCCATCGAAAACATTAATTACCTCTCTCTGTTACAATTAATGGGACTCGATACATTAAAAGAAAGAAGAATTTATTCAGACCTATTTTATTTATTTAAAATTGTTAACAACTTGTTGAACTCCCTGAACTTCTTTCGTTAATATGTTTCCATGTACCGAGTCGAACAGTTCGCTACAAATTACCTTATCATTGTAACAATATAGGATCAAACGCTGAACTCAATTCCATAATGAATCGTCTGCATGTACTTGGTAATAAATATGTTTTGGACGATGCTATAAATATTGAAAGGATATCAACGTACAAATATTACTGCATTAAAGCTGTTTGTCAGCGCTTCGATCATAATTAAACTTTCTGTTGATTGTAAGCACTCCTCAACACACAGTTTGCGCCGGGATTTTTTAGCTATTTTTTATTATTTACTTTATTATTATTTTTTTTATTGCGATGTTATTCTTATTATTTATACTTGTATTTATAATAACCTACTCATTGTACTCTATGTAGAAACCAGAATAGCTGCTTTTTTAAATTATAATTTTGTGTCATAAAAATCTTATAGTTACCGTTATCCACTTTCCCTGTACTTTTCTCTTTTATATTTTTTATACTTATGTATATATTTGTTTAACCTATGTATATTCTGTATTTTTCTTCTTAAAATTATTGTTAATACTATGTATCATGCGGTATAAATTTTCACTCGTGGTAAATTTTGAAAATACACAATATTATTGTTATTATTCCTATGTTACATAATTGTATTGCACTGTTTGTTGTAATTTAAGACTTGTTTTATGTAAAACCCCTAAGGGCGTAAATAAATAAAAAGACTTATATAGCTTGTGACTTACAACTAAGACATGTAACTAGTGACTTAAAACTAGTGGCAAACATGTTTATGAACAGGCGAGTCCTTTAAACAATGTTGTTGAATGGTTAACATCCATGGTTTAGAAACAGAAACTTACAACTAACATATTTAAATTTTAGAGTAAATTATGTAACGATGGATTGATTTTTTTTAATTCATTTCATGTTTTGGTACAGAGTTTTTTTAACATTTTTTCAACTGCTAAAGTGGGCACATGCCCGTATTATGGTAGTCGAAGTTTGTTGTATATCATATGGATGTATACCTACCTACATGTTGTCAAGAAATAAAATATTAAGATAACATAAATAGAAACAGAAACAGAAGAAATTTTAAAAACAACATAAATTTGCAGTTGGAAGAAAAACACCAAAATTAGAAATTTAGTAAATATATAAGGAAAATAAGATAATGATAAAATCATAATTCTTATACATCTCGTATATATTTTTTGTTGAAAATAAAATATTTTTTTAAATATGTTAATGTATTAATAATAAGAGAAATTAATCTATTTAACGATGTGTGTTACATTTCTGTGATGAGAATATGTGTTTTTGGGATGTACGACTTTCAGTTAAGAAGCCATGATTTTGTTTTTCTTTTATTATTTAAATTATTATGTTTTTTTGGACTAGATCATTAAATTTGAATACTGAAAATTCTTCAAAAAATACAGATTGTAGGAAATTTTTTTGGTTTTTTAATACGGATTTTTACAATTAGACTTTGTACAATTAATCTCGTTAGGTAACTTATTGTATTGTGCGTAAAGTATATAATCTAAAGATTTATATATATATTTTGTTGAGTGTATTTTGGGTATATGTATATAATGTTCTTTCAGATAAAAGTAGCACTAGCTTCAAAAGTATTGAAAAAAAAATCCGTTAACATTTGTCATATAATTTTCTATCATCGCACATGTTTTATCAGTGTCAGATTTAATTTAGGTCTCAACGGGTTAACACTTTTCATATAATATTCCATCATCGCACATGTTTTATCAGTGTCAGATTTAATTTAGTTCTCAACGGGTTAACACTTTTCATATAATATTCCATCATCGCACATATTTTATCAGTGTCAGATTTAATTTAGGTCTCAACGGGTTAACACTTTTCATATAATATTCCATCATCGCACATGTTTTATCAGTGTCAGATTTTATTTAGGTCTGAACGGGTTAACACTTTAAATATAATATTCCATCATCGCACATGTTTTATCAGTGTCAGATTTAATTTAAGTCTCAACGGGTTAACACTTTTCATATAATATTCCATCATCGCACATGTTTTATCAGTGTCAGATTTAATTTAGTTCTCAACGGGTTAACACTTTTCATATAATATTCCATCATCGCACATGTTTTATCAGTGTCAGATTTAATTTAGTTCTCAACGGGTTAACACTTTTCATATAATATTCCATCATCGCACATGTTTTATCAGTGTCAGATTTTATTTAGGTCTGAACGGGTTAACACTTTAAATATAATATTCCATCATCGCACATGTTTTATCAGTGTCAGATTTAATTTAGGTCTCAACGGGTAAACACTATAAATAAAAGTCGCAAATAAGTTTTCAATCTGAAAGTTTAACGCTTCCTAAAAAATAGCGGTACAGGAAAATCTGAATAACAACTTTTAAACAATTGATCTGGGCCTTTACACGCGGAACAGTTGAATTTAATAATAATAACATTCCCTTTAAGGATGAATAGGTGTGATATTTGTTGAATTGTGTTTATTTCGACACGAGTTTTCCCCGAAAACCGCCCTCTAGGAATGTAATACGATATGGTTGAGATTCTCAAGGGATTGTTAGGGACAAACAGGCATTATACTTCCGTAGTAACAACGATGTGAATCGCGGCTAAATCTTGAATATATTATATATTTCAAGTGTTCATTGAATTAGAAATGTAGATACAATAATAATTTACTGTACTGTTATGAAGGCATTCTTCTGATGTATTTTATGCTATTTTATTATATAAAGAGGAAGAAGCCGGGAATGCCCGAGGAAGAAATGCCACAATCGAGTGAACCAAATAATTGAGACAGACTATGTCGAGAGTCGGAATAACAGGAGAGTATGTACTCGTATGAGACGATGTATTTAATTTATTTTTTATTAACTTTAAGACATTTTATTTTATTTTATTTTAGTACATAAAACAGGCAATATGCCCAAAACTTACATGCAAGAATGTTTACATAGCAATAATAATCAAGAAAGTACAATAAACAACAATACACATTATCTCGCAAAAATGATAATAAGAATGAAAAAGAAGTAAAAGGTCAAAAACATTTTATAAGGTATTTGTATAAACTAACTCCTTATTGTCATCTGTGCTGATGGTACACTGATTCGGTACCTAATAAAGGGCATCATCACATTATCAGTTTGATATTAAAGATAAAACTTTTTTTTTTAATTGATTAATTGTGTCATTAAAAATGTCTATTTCATTATGAGACCGGTGTATAGTTTGTAATTTCTTAAGGGGAATGGCAGCGGTGCCTGTTTCATACAAAACTGAATTTTGGATTGGAGGCCAAAATACCCATCCAAACGGAATGATATATTTTTTTTAAATTAAAGGTTTAGTAAATATCTAGTACCGATGAGAAATATTTTCATTATTTTTGTTTTAATTTTTTAAGTATGTGCCATGAAAAAAAAAACTATTTTCGTAATTTTACAGGCAGTTTAAAAAATTATTTGCGGGTTTATTGTACCTTTTAAAAAATATATCACATTTGCTATGTAAGTATGATTACATAAATAAAAATATAAAAATAAAACATTTAAATAAAACAAGATTTTAAATTCTGCGCGGAAAATTTGTGCTCCACAGTAAATTGGTCGTTTTTAATTTAATTTAAAGTTCACCATAATCCTTATTTTAATATTTTAAAAATAAAATTAATTTTATTGTTAATTATAGTTTTGAAGCAGATGAATTTAAACTTTTTTTTAAATCACTGTTCGCCAATAAATAATTGTTAAAGATGCCGTTAAAATCGCGAAAAATCAATTACTTAAATGGCCGATATTTCACAAGATAAAACAAAAATAAATAAAATACTTCTCATCCGTACTAGATATATACTAAACCTTTAATTTAAAAAAAATAGATCATTTAGTTTGGATGGGTATTTTGACCTCCAATCCAAAATTCAGTTTTGTATGAAACGGCACAGCAGCCGTTCCCTGGCAAAGGAGAGAAATATCCTGTATTTGTATGATAGGCTTTAATACCAAGAAAGCCCTTGATCCTCCTTATTGATTTTCTTGTTGGTGTTTTAATGTTGATTTCAGATAAAATGTTTGGTGTATCAATTGATTTTACAAAATATAAGGCAAAAAGTCCCGATAAACTACTTTTTAGTACGGGTGCTTGTTATTATAGTAAACCTTATAGTAAATTTATAGTAATGGTAAAGTTACAAAATATATATCATATCTACATAAAATTTAAAAAAAAACATATGTAACAATCTTAAAACATAAATATTTCATAAGAATCTTTTTTAAGAATATTTCAACAAAAATATTTAAAAAAAACCTAAATAACAACAATAAATCTTATATAAAAATATTATTTCCTTATTATCTAACACAAATAGTTTTTTTCAGCTAGCCAAGTTTTCAATATATTTATTAACTATTTAGTTTTAATACATTTTAAATTTCAGCAGGTATGAATGTGAATGAAGCAAGGATTGTGCGCCGAGATGTATGGCGTACCACCATCTCTGCTTATCCCTGCGGAAACCGGTGTAATGGTAAGTTAGTTATTATTCTCTCATAAAAACTGCGACATGCGATGACCTACGATGGGTCTTTCATTAGTTTTACTATGAGGAAGATAAGTGTTTGTAAAGATATGAGGATGTATATTTTCACACTTGACGTGCATCACACACATTAACGATATAACTAACAAAGGCTTTAAGTATGCTTGGCTTCCTTTGGAGAACTTCAATAGATTTCAAGTGTTTAGATTGTACGAGAATGCTGTACACTTCATTAGTTGCAAGTCAAGTGGAGTATAATTCACCTATTTGGTCCTCTTTGTATAAAGTACACTCTGACAATATAGAACGGGTTTAGCGCTAATTTCTTAGGTATATAAATTTTAAACTCAAAATTACAATTGAAAATATTAATTATGAAAGTTTGGTGAATCGATTGCATTTGATTACGCTGTCTGACGGGAGAATTATGTCAGACATGGTTGTATCATATTATACGAGTGTATAATTATTAACAACCTAAGTGATAGCCATGCCATCCTCGCCACTATTAAATTAAATGTACCGATGAGGAACAAAAGACAAACTGTAACATTTTTCTACAACACATACACAACTAACTATCAGTCGAATTCATCAACCAATAGGATGCATGATCTAGGCAACAGGTTTGGAGGTGTTGTTGATGTATTTGCTGACTCCATTTATACAGTAAAGCGCCATCTATAGCAGAACTTGATGAATCCTACAATATGTAGTACTGTAGCTTGGATAATACAGATATAAGGGTTTTTGTTATAATATTGTTTTGGTTTTCTATTTTATGTCACTGTTAAACATCTGAAAAAGATAGTTCATTACTTTATGATTTATAACCTCTATGTACTGAGTACTATTTACTGATTTTTATTTATTTATTATTATTTACCAATTATTATTTACTCATTACTTCTTATTAACAAAAATATGGTCATCGTATGATTGTGGCTAATTGGAGCACAGATACTTTATGATAGTTATTTGGGTTACCATGAAATTATTATTGTTGTAATCTATAAATGTACCCAACTTAAAGATTTACTGTAGATTTTATAGTTGTTTATAGTCTGAATAACTTTGGTGTTATTTAAAAAAATAATAATATTATATACCGTTGCACTAAAATTGTAAAGCCGCACATCTCAGCACGGAATTGTTCTGGTAAGATGAGTGGCTAAAGTTTTTGTTTTTAAATTTAAAAATAATTAAATAAATCGATTAAGTAAATCCAATAAATAAATAAGAAATGTAGAAAATTTGTGATAAATTTGAGGACGCGCCCCTGTCATCCTATATTCCCCTGTTTCCCCGTGGTATCCTTAATACATTACCGCGTAATTACGCATTTAGCCTGGGTTGATACAACACTAAACTCGGCCTAGGAATTAAACGGTTCTTTTAGTGAACAAACACATTCTACGGGAACGTAGATCCATAATATTGTACAGAAAATCGAAAACAAATTCGTACCTGCAATCCGCAAAACCCTTCAGCAACAAATGTCATCGAAAGTGCTTTGTTTATACTTACCTAACCCACCCAACCTCTTACGATAACACATGCTTGCTTGCTGTATGCTGGAAATCTATTTAGTATATTTCAAATTCGATTGAAGTATTCTATTCATAAAGGTGGTATGGATTTTTCTCGGTGAAAGCAAAATATTAATAAGTACAATAATGAAACAGGAAGTAAGAAGCCGAGGAAGCGGAAAGCGTAAAGGAGCGGTACACGGGAAGGAAGAAGCAAGGGGAAGCTGGAAGCATATAGCAGAAAGCATGAAAAAACGGGGAGCTGGAAAAAAAAGCAGTGGGAAGCAATAGTAAAGACAAAAACATATAAGCGGAAAGCAAGAAGTAATAACCTGGAAGCAAGAAGGAGCGGAAAACAAAAATAACCGGAAAGCGAGAAACGAAATACCAATGTTCAATCAATTATTTTATTTCTACCCATCCTCAATTCCAATATTGGCTTCTTATGTTGCCATGCGTACCGGTAAATTAAATGTCGACCTCCTTTCCTCCACAGAGCATGTGTTCCAAGTCCTAATAAATCAGTGCCCCTTGATGTACCGGTCTCACCGGGACAGAAGTACTTCTGGCTAGGGTGGTACAATCGTACCGTATTGTATGGAAGCAGAATATTAATAAGCAGGAAATTCGTCATTAGTATTTTCCATTAGGCTTCTTTTATCTTCCGCTGCTTGTAGCCAGTACGCGTAGGTCGACTTCTTTCATCTACTTTGCCATATTCCATATAACGCGTGATTAAATTCTGTGCGATGAATCGTCGGGCGCAGTGATGCTTCCCACATAATAGGTGCTCTCGCGTAAACATAATATGTGCCATCATGCTATCTGTGGTTTCTACTGAAAGTACCTTTTATAATTGCTCAAACAAATACAATAATATTGGTCAAATAAAATAACCAAACCACACTCAATTTAAAACGTGAAAATATTGCTTAAAAACTGTGTTAACCACTATTGTTTTACGCATTTACAAGTTCGCAAATTGTAAAAACATCAACTAATCGGGACGGACTTGACAGATGAGAACAAACTTTGTGACAACAATAAAATTTCTGTAAAAAAATCTAATGCCTATTTTTGATAAAACCCACTCTGCTCAATACAAAAAGTGAACACAAAATGAAAAAGATTTACGTTGTGCAAAATGTACTCTTTATTTCCACACTACATGCAGTGATCTGAGTCGCACCGAATTACAAACACTCACGGCGAAATCGTCACATACTCTGTTATTTATGTGTGACAGCTGTTTCACATTAAAAACAGATTACCAGGATGAAAACCTTATGGAGAAACTAAGCTCAGAAGTGAAAAACTGCCTATGTGTGAAATAATTGATATAAGCAAAGCAATTGAGTTCTTCTCAAAAGAAAATAAATGACTACGAGGAAGAATCGAAAAAAAAAATAACTAAAAATTATAGAAGTACAAAATGAAAACAAAACTTTAAAAGAGGTGGTTAATCAAATCCATCAAACTTATTTGGAGACATCTTTGGAAATCCAAGGACTCGAATAAAAAAAAAACAAAAACCCACATATTACAGTTGAATACATCCTGATAAAATTAGAGACCGAACATTTGATTACGCATAATACCATCGCAAAATGTTACTCAACTAAACCATCAATCACTCTCAAACTCAACACTAAAGAAGCTAAAGATAGGATTTTATTAAAAAAATAATAAGGAAGTCTTACTACAAAATACATAAATAATTCCTCTTCAGAAAAAAAAGATTTATATGATTATAAAACTTACTCTTTCCAACAGTCAGCTGCAAATCCACTAAACACATGGGGTATGCATTTGCTTGACTCTCCAGTTATTTACATAAAGGATGCAGATGATGTCCCATTACAATAACCTGAATCTCCCTTAATCTGATAAAGAACTCTCCTGGCACAGACATAAAAATGGAAAACGCAGAAAACAACTTTATTCATGAAACGAAAAAATGTGACAATTCTACTGAAATTAATTCAATTTTTAATGATACTAACTTCACCATCTTAAACATGAATATTAGAAGTATCCATAAACACTTCGATCAATTCTGTATCATTTTAAATACATTATCGTTCCAGCTTGACCTAATAATACTAACCGAAATTCAATTTAGAGAATGTGTTCCTTTCAGCATACCTATTGTTAATACCTTCTCAATACCCTCAAGGCATACTTCACACTATAGCTTAACCTTTCTCTATAATACTCACTCAATTCTTAATATTTACATAAATCCGCTCAAACTTAAATATTCAAATGTTGCCCATGTAACTTTTACCTTGGAGGGGAAAAAATATCCTTTATTGGCCGTATAACGATCTCCCTCCTTATCCACCACTCCATTCATTCTCGAAATTGAAATCTTTATAATGAGAAACAATATGAACCAATTCGATTTTTCCTTTATTGTAGGAGATATCAATATAAATATACACAACTCAATATTAAATCCAATTGCAAATTAATACTTATGCTTGATGTACACAGGTTACAGGGGTTACCTTTCATACATAAACAGTACCACCAGACCCAAACATCCCAACGATACATGTCGAGATCACATACTCGTATTTCTGAAATCCAATAAAACTTACCTGCACACAACTGCCACTTTAAAAATTGCCTTAACAGACCACTATCCCACCTTCTATGGTCATTGTACTGTAAAATATCCTATAATCACAGAGCCTAACTGTTAACAAATCAACACTAAAATGAATTACCTCACTAACTAATCTCTAAATAACTTTTACGAGATAAATGAAAACATATTGAAAAATGTTATGGATCAAAACTAGTCCCAAAAAGTTACCATAGACACGTAAAACCGTGGATTACATGTGGATAATAATCTCAATTCAACATTGAACTAAATTGTTCAAATCCTATAAAAATTACGAAAATCATTGTACGAGTAAAATTTTCCTGTTTGCTGAAAATACTGCAATAAAAGTTCAAGGAAAGACATGGGGAGATACAACCAATAAAGATAACAAATATTGCTATTAGTAAAGAGTGGCTAGATATAAACCTTCTTAATTTAAATTATCATAAAACTCTTTTCATCCCTTTTTATAATACTCAAAAGTCAGCTAATAAAACTAACCTTAATGTGATGTTTCATAATGTCAAATGTAACGTGTCTACATGCTCCAGCTCTTGAGAAGATGAATTCACGAAAATTCATTAATTACTTAGGTGTAAATATAGAGTATTAAAATAAATGAAAAAAAAGTAAATAAACTAAAATTCGAAAATAAATTAAAAACTTATATATTTAAACGAATGAGTAACTTATTAAATGTGAAAACGATGAAACTTATTTACAATGCACTAGTTCACTCATCTCTTTCCTATGGAAGAATTGGTTGGGGTGGAACTTACAATAATCACATAAAACCTCTAGAAATTGTACAAAAATCATTTATCCAGATTATGTACCAGAAAGTAAAAACCTATCCCTACAAACAATTGTTCTTAGAAAGTGATATTTTGGACCTAAGACAGACCTATAGCATTCAATGTCTAAAATTTAGTTACACGCGTCCAAAAAACTTCACAAAAATTCAAATCGTTTACACACCATTACAAAATTACGTTGGCCCAAAGTATTAATTTTATTGCACCAAAACCGTCTAATTCACTTTTCATAACCTTTGAAGAGACCGTGTTATGTCAAAACATTAACTCTTATAAACAATAAAATCTTGGATAAAAAACACTGAAATAGATACATTTTTCTTACAAGTCTTAACAGCCATCTCTATTATTTTGCCTTAGACACAATTCTAGCTTGTTCTCGTTTATTTATATTTTAATGTAAGACTTTTAAATTCAACTCAATGTTTCACCTGTTGCTGGTACCAACAATGCATTAATGTAAATTATTAATTAATATTTTAAAATAAATTAAATGGAATTCTACGAATTAAACGCAAAACAATTGATAACAATGTATTACACTGTTCAATGCCTTATTTTATGTTATCATTTATTATTACGCGAATAGCACAATACATATACATTTTTGTAAAACCTGCTTTCAAAACATTAGTATCGTACTTATGTGTGATTTTAAAACACCCACTAACATCTTATTATACTTATGTATGTATATGTGATAATAACAGTTAATTCTGTTTACTGTCATAACTAATGAAATGTTTTTTTTTGTGTGTTTCGTATTATTACTTTGTCATATTTTATCTTTCTTATTTTAGTTAGCACTTATTTCGAAAATGATTACCTTAATTTTTGTTTAAAATGAAAACTTTCACATAATCTATAAAAATGTGATAAAATACAATTATAATACCCACACACAGGATTTGCTTTTGTAGGATTTTTTTGTTTAGATATTTAATTTTTATCATATTTCCTTGTATTTTAGAGACTCTTTTAATGTACTTATGTAACAAAAATTTTCAATAACAAAAAAAATGGAAACATAAGTGCTAACCTGTAAATCTTCTGTATTTTCAATTCTAAGCTAGGAGCAAGTAAACTTTACTTTAGTGAACTAACCCGTATAAATGATCCAATATAAATCCATATATATTATGTAGATGCATGGTGTAAGCCAAGGGTTCACGGCTCTTTAATAATAATAAGTGTGAATTTATACAGCGTAGATTTGTGAAAGTTCACCTGCCCAGTTCACCTGCACCTGTTCAAGTGCCCATTCACAGAGGTCTTCAATAAATCTTTTGTTAAAATCAGTGTTTTTATGTTTTATTTACGGACCAATGTCCAATTATATAAAATGCATACAATGTTACAATTACCTACTCGAAATTTTGGGGTTCCGCCTGTAAAAACCTGTTTGTGGACTGTAAATAACGATAATAATAATGATGGCTTTGATGATTGCAATAAGGGATAGTTTTTAGGTTTAAAAAAGAGCTAGGATAACCAAACACTTACCGGATGATGTAGAGACCGAACATGCTCCTCGAAAGTATTTTTTTCTTCGTCGAACAAAAGAGCACTATGAAGAATTATTGACAGATCCACTGATCATTGAGTGTTCCATTTTTCAAAACGTTTGGTTTGGGAAGGAAAGGACTGGATAAATAGCAATTAAAGTAGGAACTAAACACATTATCATTTCAGAACCTAACAACATGCATAATACAGAAATAAACATTTGAGAGAACATTCAAGTTAACGCCAGAACAAAGTTTTAGTAGAGTCCATGATTTTAGACATTCGAAATGTTAATCTTCGAGTTCTAATTTCGTAAAGCCCGACAAAAATCATTCCGACTGGTACCAAACATTTCAAGGC
>JAHDVE020005175.1:0-30735 GCA_022606495.2 Halesus radiatus | reverse complement strand
ATGAAACCATCAGCAAACGTGTGAATCGATCTCTCACTCAAAAAGTTGGCAATCCACGTACACGAGGAAACGGGAAGTCCGTAATAAGGCAGTATGTTGACAAGTCCTCGGTGCCAAACCCGGTCAAAGGCCTTAGAAATGTCCAGTGAGACCGTTTGAGTCTCACCATAACGTTCCAGGCACCATCCCCAAACATGCGTCACATACGCGAGAAGATCACCGTACGAGCGGTTCCGCCGGAATCCATACTGGCGGTCGTTAATGATTTTGTTCTTCTCGAGGTATGTAAGCAGTTTGTCGTTGATCACACGTTCCATCACCTTTGACAGAACTGATGTGATCGCTATGGGGCGGTAGTTGGCCGGGTTGGAGCGGTCACCTTTCTTAGGTATAGGATGAATGACCGCTTTTTTCCAACCAGAGGGCACAGAGCCACATGCATGTTATTAAACCCATTTAATGCAGTTTTTCTGGAAACGTGACTCAAAGAAATTATAAAAATCAACCTACCTTGTTCGCTTGTCCACAAATATAAATAATGTCAGTGAAGAATACTAGTTTTTAAAAATAAAAATAAAAACTTAAATTTTAATAGGGTAATTTTTTTAAGAACGGCCATATTTAATGCGATGAGTTGCGTGATTGAGTTTAGTGTCACACAGTGGCGGATTTCTCTGAAGAGGATTCGTGCAATAAACTTCATAAAAAAAAAGAAAACAAAACAAACTTGCATTATAATTTTACCTTTTAACAGGGCTCCATTTAAATTCCGTGACAAAAATCCACCCGTCCCGTATACGTTAGTTATGAATGCTGTACGTATAGGACTTTCTGTCCTAAGAAACAGTTCGTACAAGACATACTACAGCGCTACAGCGGGAGACATCTGCACCAGCCCGGGTGCGCAGCGACTTTTGGATTTGTTAATCCCAAATTTCTACGTAATGGTTTTTGGAAGAATTAACTTTTGTTTTTCTGTGATCGTGTTAAGTAAAAAAAGTAAACAACTGTGGATTTTAATTGTGTGTTACAGTATTTCTAGAATTTTCTAGCATTAGCAATTATTAAAAAATAAAAATTTCTTACGCAAATGGTGAATCAGTATTTTTTTCAAAATTTTGACAGTACGTTATTT
The DNA here is from genome assembly GCA_022606495.2 of Halesus radiatus. Classification (NCBI taxonomy): domain Eukaryota; kingdom Metazoa; phylum Arthropoda; class Insecta; order Trichoptera; family Limnephilidae; genus Halesus; species Halesus radiatus. Next base: position 29,600 of record JAHDVE020005175.1, on the reverse strand, counting down.
AGCCGTCGACGTTTTAATGAATCGTCTAATTTTATCTCGTGGCTGGGTTGTGACCAAAATGAATCGCTATTTTTGTTATCTGATGAGATTCTTTTAGACCTAGGGGAAAAATTGTACATGGAAAAAGACCAACGTAGGATTTTATCACATATCTAGGGGATATTTTGGGTTGGAAAAAACATGCATTACCACTCATTACATACAATATTTTCTGGGTTCACTGACATTCCGAAGAAATTATTTATTTATAAATAAAAAAAATTATTCAACCGAGGGGAATTTTTTATCCTTTATTAATATTCTATTAAACTCCTACTCCGATAGAGGCCACGACCCGCCACTGGTTTTAAATGACGTCACATACCGTGAATCTCTATATCTGATAACGTCCCGCATGCTTTTGATGACTTCAGACCCCATCCAGAGCGATTAGACATGTTTGTTATAAAATATATATTTTTAATATAGTTTTGTTAATAGTTGGAAAAACCATATATATATATATTATCTACTCGTACATTTACAATAAAACTTATGCATTCAGAATCGATAATTGTTATTTTATTATAATACATGTTATATCTATTGATATCATATTGCAAGTTAACCGCATTTCAATCATACATTACATAGTAAAGCATCTCTCGATGTGACTGAGATTCAAATGAGGAATTCCAATTAATAGAATTATAAATAACAATTAACATCGATAAACAACCATCAAATCTACACCTCAAACGGGATTGGCAACTATGTCAGTACACGTGAAGCTAAATTCCATTACGTTTGAAATTCGCCCGTTTTACGAACATCAAAACTTCAATCTTTCAGAACTTATTTGACGAGCTAAAAAAATATTAAAAAAATTACTGGCCTTTGAGTTATTCAATGATTGCTATAAAAAAACTGGAACTCTTCATTCCTTATTAGAAAACGATTTTTTTTTTCAGGAAAATACAGCACCTCACACATAAATGTACAGGGTATAACAGCATGTACCCGGCAAATCAGCGATTCCTGAGCATATTCGGAGTAAAAAAATATAGATACGTTTTTTGTTGTATGGAAATAAAAAATAAAAACAAAAATGAAAAAATTTCACCACACGTCGCAACTGATCCAACTGCCGCATATTGCAATGATCACGTGATACGCGCTCTGTCTCATCTGTACCGTGCTGCGGGAACGAGACGAAGTTACGCTATGCGTTAGATTATATCCAGTGGCAACGTGTGATAATTTTTTTTAATTTTCATCGGACAGCAAAATAACATCTATTTTTTTTTTATTTCAAAAAGGCTTAGGTTTCGCTTGATAAAGTCTGCCGGGTACGTGCTGTTACACCCTCCATATTAAATTAGTTATAGTTTTACGAGTATCTCTCTTCTTCGTTAAAATTATTTCGAGGGATGACTATCGTTCCGTCGCCGACCAGCTCCTTCTCGCAGTAGAACAAAGCCTTGATGTGGCATCCGATGTCGTTGAGTTTCCCATCTCGGTACATGCTGCCGCAGTGCTCGTTGTCTTGCCAGTGGTCGGGCTGGTTTTCGGCCCAAATGTCGTAGCCGGCCTTATCAAGAGTCTTCCCTAGAAAACAACAACAGGGATTAAACATTTCTAATTTTTTTATATTGATTCATTAGCCTTATTCATATCCACACAAAAATGTTAATTTAGAAAAGGGTAAATTAGAGCCATAAAACGCATTTTTTTACAGTAACTCCACACAGGAGACCAAGGAGGAAATAATTTCTCTCTAGGCCTATATCATCTTTGGGGATGCTGTGTGGAGGGTCTTTTAGAGGATAGGAAGGAGTGAACTTGGGTCTTGAAGAGACCCATGTTATAGGATGGAGGAAACACAGAGGCCGGCAGATCATTCCACAGCCGAGCTATTGAACACAAGAACGAGTCGTAGATACGACCCGTTCTCATGTGACAAATGTCAACCGTGTGCAAATGTTGGGCGCGCGTCAAACGGCAAAAAGGATCCATTATGATTTTAGTTAGCATGCATCACTTTAAACAACGATCCCAGTTACCTATTTTATGAGGCAAACTTTACTTGAACAATTAGAAATTAACAAACGAACGAATTATCCTAATATATCATTAATTAATAAAGTAAGGAAAATCATATATTCACCCCTTCTCAGTATGTTCACATTGTCAAAATAATTTAACACACTCAAATAAATCAATTAAGAAAACATTTTCATTTAAATACGGGGAAACACATTATAAATCTAAAAACCTAATTTTTTTATTATTTTCTAAATAAATCGGTTTTACATTATAAATCATTATTTTTAAAAACCCGTTGAAATTAGCATGGAGTGGGGGTAAATAAAATCATATAAATATATCATCACTACGTGGTTTGAAAATGGCCTTGAACGCCGAAACAACTGTAACAATAATAAAAACTAATAATACTTGCAGAACTTAATAATAACATTATTAAATTTGATTTACATAAGTTTAAAAAAAATGGATTTGTACGAATTAAACACAAAAACAATTAAACCCAATAAATGCTGATTCTTGCTCGTCTCAGTAAAACTTGACCAAAGGCTTAAAATGGCCGAAAATCAGTCTCAAATAAACACGTTTATCATTATTTATTTAAATTAAATTGGAATTTGATCTACATTAGCGTAAGCAGATGCTGTGTGTATTTTTTTTAAATGTCTTGTCTTTGAGATAGCAGCTAGATACATCATTTAATTTTTGACACATGAATTTCCTAATAAAAATAATCCACGAATCTTCTAAAAATCACAATTGATAGACCGAAAGCCTCAATTACCACACGACGACATTTTTTTTTAGTTGCTAAAACCATTAACTTAATCTAATATTTAATATGATGGAGTACCCTTTTAAAAACTGCTTTATTTTATTCACTGCCGAATGAATTGACCTCCCTTATATTACGTCATCAATGCATACTAACCATCTATTGTTAAGAATTCCCCAGGGGTAGTCAACTCGTTGAAGCCCAGCAAGGCGATTTTCTTGTTGAAATTTCCCCGCAAACTGTGCTCTTGATACTTGACCATGTTGTCTACGAATATTTTCATCTCCTGGGGACTGTTAGGCACGGCGAGGCTGGCCAGCTCGTGGTGACACACGAGGAAAGCGTCATGCCATGACTTGGGGGTGGAATGGAGCTTGTAGCATTTATTTGCTTGAGATTCGTAGAAGTATGCTGCAATTAAAAAATATATAAAGTTATAATAATACTGAACCCGAAGGAAATAATTTCCTTCAAGGCCTATATCATCTTTGGGGATGCTGTGTGGAGAGTCTTTTAGAGGATAGGAAGGAGTGAACTCGGGTCTTGAAGAGACCCATGTTATAGGATGGAGGAAACACAGAGGCCGGCAGATCATTCCACAGCCGAGCTGTTGAACAAAAGAACGAATCGTAGAAGCGACCCGTTCTCATGTGACAAATTTCAACCGTGTGTAAATGTTGGGCGCGCGTTTGGCGTGTTTCACGACTATGCACCGGTACCGAAGGGATCAATGACGCTAGTTCCTCGGAGCATCTTCCATTAAAATACCGGTAGACCGAGGACAGCATTCCCACCTGACTGAGTCAAGGGTTTTTTCAGATATTTTGGGACTCCCTACCAGAGGTGGCTGCCAAATTCTACGGTGGGGCGCACTTGCGATTTGTACAGGGTCAGCAGTTGTGTACTATTAAAGTATCTGCGGGCTCTGTACAATACGCTCAGCTTCTGAGAGGCTAACTTTACTCGGGCTTCGATGGAGCCCCGATACCTGAGCTGGTCACTTTACTTATATCCCTTTCTTAACACGATATTTTATCACTGAGCAGTACTCAAATTTTGGAATTTAAACTGGGGCTTACGCCGCATTCCACTGTGAATATTTTTAGGCCGGTTTGAAGATATTGTATCAACGATGCTAGAAATGTTTTTTTTTTTACGGCAAAAGAGTCTCAACTGCTCCCAACCGTCTAAATCCAATGAAACTAGGACATTCCTAATTGGGGTATGTTGTGAGGCTAAAGGTAGTGGGGAGGAGAAAGAGATGGGGAGAGGAAAGAGATGGAGAGGGGAAGGAGATGGGGATGAAGAAGGTGGGGAAATACCTGGCTATTCAGATCTGATCACCAAATTCGGCTAAATCCATATCAAACAAAGTTTAGATTCTGAAGGGCGATAACCTAACCAGGGCGATAGTGAAAGTATCTACCACTTTGAAACGTGCCGCAAATATATATATACATATACAAAATGTATAAATTTTGAAATAAGACAAATTAATCAAATATTTTTTTCTCGGGCATACAATGGGATTTCATTCCGCGACCTTCGGATTTGTAGACGAGAATCATAACCACTCAACCACGGAGGGCGTCAACGTATTAAAGTTCGAAAAGATTATAATGAAGAATAAAAAATAAATTATTGAAATCGATTGATTCTATCCTAGGCCCGCTTTCCATCAGACTCTCCTCGTACATACGAGGAGAGTCTGATGTACATACATGTAATAAAAATATATACATTTATTTGTATTTATATCATTATTAATAATATTTTTAGTTTTAGTGATTGACAAAAATGTCACTGCTCAGCTATACACTCCGGAGCCCAGAGTGCAACCTATTTCCGTGTGTTTGGTAAGAAACTTGAACGTTCATTCAGTTGGCCCCCAAAAAAACTGAACAAATCACACAATGCCGAAGCTCCCTGTTCTCAAGATTTTAGTAAAACAAAAATAAGTGTTTCTACTTTATGGTAAAAACTCAGAGAGTGCTTTATGAAGGTTAATTCGCCCTACAGCGGCCGATGTTACTAATATCATATTAAGAGGAACGGCTGCGCTGCCTGTTTCATACATAACTTGATTTTGGATTTGAGACCAAAATACCCATCCAAACTGAATGATATATTTTTTTAATTAAAGGTTTAGTAAATATCTAGTTCGGATGAGAGGTATTTTATTTATTTTTGTTTTAAATTATTAAGTATATGCCACGGAAAAAAAAACAATTTTCATTATTTCTGAGGCAACTTAGGAAATTATTTGCGGGTGTATTGTATATTTTTAAAAATTATCATATTTGTTATGTAAATATGATTATGTAAATAAAAATATAAAAATAAAACAAAAAAAACGTTTTTTCGGGTCGATATTTTAAATTATTTACGACAAATTTGTGTTTCAACGTAAATTGGTCGTTTTGAATTTAATTAAAAGTCCACCGTAACACATTTATATCTAGCATCCAACGGATGCGATTAAATTTTATTATTATTCCCAGATGCAAATTCATAATTTAATCCTTGCAGATAATTTATTTATTTATATTCTTAAATTTAAAAACAAAACAAAAACATTAGCCACACATCTCACTAGGACAGTCCTCTGTTGAGATGAGCTGCTTTACAATCTTAGTGAAACGATAAATAATAAGTTAATAAAATTATGTAAATAGTAAGAAGTAAATAATAATAGGAAGGTAAAAAAAAGGAAATGGTAATAAGTAAGTAATAATAAATAATAATAATAATAATTTTAATATCGAGCAGGCATAAGGGTTTTAACGTTGATTACAATATAAGGGATGAAGCGAAATCACCACTATCAGCAAACATAGACTTTTTTAAATGAATTTTTTTTTTTATTAAAAAACCTTTGTAACTTTTTTCCCTTTATTTATTTTCGAAAGGACCGGTTTCACCCTATCACGGCCAATCGGTCCGGTCGAAAATAAATAAGTGGAAAAAAGTTACTAAAGTTTTTTAATAAAAAAAAATCATATTAATATGGAATTCCACCATGAATTAATTGACAGTTTCCAAATTAGAAATAATAGACTTTTTGACCATTTTATAAAATAAATTATTGACACTTTAATTTATTTTTAAATATTATTCCCTTATATTAAATTATGAGTTGTTGGGTGGATAGTGTAAAGAACAAGTAAAGTTTATTGAACAGTGTAGTGTAATGTAGGTTCTGTGAGGTGTATTGTAATGAAAAGTGTAGCGGTTGCCCCCTGTACCCAACGGAAATGTTTAAATTTTATTATCTTTCCCAAATGCTTTATTTTATGTTTGCACACTGATATTTGAATTTGTATTTGATCGTTCCCTAAATTTAAATTCTAATTTGATATATATGATTTCATATTATTTCTAAATTTTCTTTATTATTCCTAATTTTTTTTTAAATATATATTGCGGAAAAAATATTTTTAAAATAGTCAAAGGATTAATTCGACAATCTGCGTTCTTCCTAACTTGTAACACTACTGCCGCCACCGGTTCACATCATGCTATTATTATTTTTAAATTAAATTATTTCAATTATTATTATTGAATTATGTGACCCGCACAGTTTTGTTAACCTAACCTAACCGTACCAACTTAACTTAAGCTAACCTTCCCTAAACTATCCTTACCTAACCTAGTAGACCTAGCCTAACTAACCAATCCTAACCCAACCAACCCACCCTAACCTAACCTAACAACCCTCGAGGTCACCATAAACTAAAAATAATATTATGGAATGTGAATACTCATAATGGCTTGAAATTACTCACACGCTTACATGAACTTAATGTAACCCAACCACGCACCCCACTGGTTTGAATTTCACGAAAACAGCGCTATAAAAATACATTTATAAAATAAATATATGTATTATTTTAAAATACATTCTGCAAAGTGAATTCAGAAATCAAATAAATAAATCGTTAATATACGCAATAGCAAAATGTCCGCTGCATTTTTGGAAAAGGGTTCCTTTTGTTTAAAATTTTACTCAATCCATCATTTACACTTTTAAAAATAGCCTGAATTTTAACAAAGATTTTTTTTTAAATGTCGGTTGTAGGTACCTAGGTACTTTCGTAAAACAAGCATAGCCAGGTTATTTACTTACTTGTGTTCTAATAACTCACGGGTGCAATCGTTCATATTTTTTAGAGTTTATGATAGATTGGTACATGCATCAAAATCACCCAAATTTCGAGGCGATCTTTTTGCCCCTGTGAAAACCTCCTATTTTTTATCGTTTATTTTTAATGTAATAAAACGTTTTAAAATATTAATTATATTATTAATACAAAATTATTAAAAAAAGAAATAAAAATGTTTATTTTTAGTATCTCATTACAGTTTAGATTCTAATTTGAGGCAGTTTTCGGGTCTTGAGATTTAAGTGGTTTTAGTTTATAGTAATCCGCATTCACAAATTCAGTTCATGCGCTTCAGACTGCACTGCAGAGCGAGATATGGGATCCAAAATGGAAAACCATTGAGGAAAAAAGAAAACAGAAAAGGAAAATTTTTAAAAGAGCTCTTAAACATTGCCAAAGTTCTGCTGAACAAACAAAGATGGACGATATCGTAAAATCGTTTAACACGAAACAGTTGGCCAATTCTGAAAAAAAAAACAATAATTTGATCAAACCGAAAACTCGAATTGCTAGCCAAATTGATGGGTTCACAAACACGGAATAAATCGCTAAGATATTTAGAAGGACCTTTGCGGATATCTCCGGAAACGATGCATAGACTCTTCCTACTATTACGGAACATGATGGACAAAATGTATACCTCTCGGAAAGTGAAAGTTTGCAAATCTCCTGGACATGATAGTCTAAGCATTGAGCATATAAGGTACGGCGGTGGATACCTAACGAAACTACTCACCATGCTATTTAACGCAATTCTAAAACATAATCACCTACCGAGTACAAGGACTGAAGGCATTATAACTCCGATCCTGAAATCGGGACAGCCCGACATGACTAACTCCAGCAATTATTGGCCCATGCCCTTGGCAAGAATAATTGCAAGACTCTTTTAAGGGGTAATTCTAAACGAATTAGAAATAGAAGGGTAATTCAGTTAAGCAAATAAAACCATGAGATGGTAATTGCAATAAGGCCAAAGCGCCGCAGTACAAATTAAATAGACATTATGGAGGGCATTCTGGGATGTTTTCATAAGGAGATGGTAGTTAGAAAATTACAAAAGAACCCATATGAATATATATTGTACAAATGTTAAAAAAAATAGTTTTGTGAAGTGATATATGCATTTTTTAATCAAGTGTAAGGTAATAATGATTTATTTGTGAAGGATTATCAATTAAAAGTGTATCTATCATGAAATATAATTGTAAAAAAAAAACCTCAATATATACATTTTTTTAAATGCTTCAGTCGGATAATGTTAAGAGTGATAATAAGAGAAGAGTATGTATCAGACGATGTATCAAACGGCGTCCTCACTCCATCGTAAATTATTTAGTTTCCCCACGTGAAAACGGGATGGTTAATGTAAAAAAAATGCAAGAAATTTCAAGGTATAACAAAAAAATGTTCGTGTATTTACCTCTGTCGGGAGTTTCACATATGACATTATATTTTTTCTTATACTGATTGTCTTTGGTGCAGAAAAACTTTCGTTTAGGTTTGCAGGAAATGTCATTGTAGGTCCCCGCCTTGCCCAAGATCACGCAGAATTCCTCGCCTCCGCTGTTGTTGGGTTCGTGATCAGCCCAGTTTGTGAAAATCTCTGACGCCGATGTTCCTACGCAAAAAAAGAGAAATCAATCACAACAATTAATGTTTTATATGTAAAAAATAATGTTAAGCTGTTGCTATAACGTTTCAAAATTAATATGAAAAACATTGAACCCGCCATGTTGGTTAGCCACAGATTAATAACATATTCAAAAGAAGAAGTTTTTTTGGATAGAATATTTTCAAAATGGAAAACACAAGTAGATACCTACTTAGAAACTTTATTATTTAGATATGTTTTGAAAAAATAAATGTTTGAAATGTAATAAAATTTTCAAATGAATGTTTCATTGTTTAGAGATAGTGATAATCGTCACAAGGCATTACTTTCCCTGTAAAATCAATTATGGCACCTAAATGACAAGCAAGAATTCACAACTTTATTAAAAATAAAAAATAAAAATCCCTAGGAAGGCCGGGTGTACATCAGCTAGTATTTTTTTTTTTTTTTATAATTGCACACCCCACACAATCAATTATACAAAAACATAAAAAAGCCAGTTTAATGGGACTTGACGGCTATAGTATAGCCTATAATGTAACATGTTATAACGGACCATAGATAAAAGGAACAAGGGAAATGATCAATGAGCCAATATTAGTATGAAGCCGCGCGCAAATCAATGTGGCCAACATGTCTTTCTCTTCACTACTGGTAATTCCAGGGTCTATTTTACAATCGTACTATTCGATCTCTCCTAAATAATGGATTTAGTTTTGTGAATGTGCCTTACTCACCATTCAGCATCCACCCGTCTATTTATAATCGTCATTATTTCAAAGTCCCTTTTAGTTCTTTTTGGCCTCACCGATAGAAAAAATCTAGGTCTCACTTCAACGTCAAAAAATCTATTAATCTCCCATGTTTTAATCACCTATATCTATTTTTCTAATTTCTAATTTATTTGTGTATTTTTCTCCTATTTATTACCCTCCTTTCTTACTCTCCTATTCCTACCTTTTTTATTTTCTAGTCTAATATTTTTTATTTTGGAGTTTCGAGGGGTCCAATAAAAAGTAAAAATTTTAGTATTGTGGGAGTTTCCTACTCACCATTCAGTGTCAAAAAGTCTCCTCGAAGAGTAGTAAGATCATTCAAGCCGATCCAGTACTGATCCGTGGAATCGGCTGGGATGAGGTTCACCAGGTGCTCCAGCTCCAGGGCAGAGAGGGGCAGGGCCAGCTCGGCCCCCTCCACCAGGCACAGGTTCAAAGCATCCGAGAAGTTCCTGGTGATGGAGTGCTCCTTGTAGAACAGGTTCGTCACATTGTTGTACGTGTAATCGGGCCTAAACAGAGGCTTCTCCGGGATGAAGGTTATGTCCTGTGGTACTGAAAAAAGTATGAATATAATATATAAAGAACAAAAAAAATAATATCTTAGAATGTCTGTAGAGCGACTGCTTGAGATACCAGCGGTAATTCCTGGTGGAAAGCGTCCAGTAGGCTGCCCCAGAATAAGCTAAGGAAAACAGCTTCAGAGACTCTGCGATAAGAAACTGGGCTTGCAATGGACTGAAGCCTTGAAGATTTAAGCATCTACAGGAAAATCCCTAGCATAGCGAGCGAAGGATACACCTTAAATGTACTACAACCAATAATAATAATACTTTGATGACTTGTATAGCGCCGTTTTTGGTGAAAAATCATCTTAAGGGCGCTGTAAATCTGCAATACTTCATTTCATTTTTTTTAAATAGCCTAAGACAGGGAAGCCAGGATGCACCGAAAGCGATGAATCCACAACCCGATAAGGAAAGGGGGAAGAAAGTTATTAAATTCACGCAATAAATACGATGTTAATTGTGTGGATGCCCTTTGACTAAGTTGTTTCAGTTCGTTTTTGTCCAACAAACCATTTTTAGCGGAATTCAGTTAATTATACAGGAGTTCTCAGAAAGTCTTTATATATGCGATACGGATTAAGAAAACGTTGAAAACATTGTTTTTAGAACTGATTTCAAGTCCTCCAAAAATTTTATGAACATTCCAAGCGTATCTATCCAACATCCACACGTTGGGCAACGGAACACCTCATTTTTGTACCGACCGTTAAGTCTACATTTCATATTAATTTGTCCAATATCCACAGCCATATTGTAGCCTAGTGTGAATGTAAACTCTCCGTTAGTAGCGTATTACTGCAACAGATCAAACAGCCAACAGCAGCGCAGCGGAGGACCTCGTGATTGCTTCCGGCCGAGTCTTCCGTTCGTTCGCGTAACAATAATGAACATATTCACTTGTGATCTGGTATTTACAAAGTTATTTTAGTGGTTTTCAGGGAGATTTCTCCGCACAAAGTACTTAAATATGTACACATAAGAGGTAACAATTTTTTTTTTTTCAGCAAATTATTCAGCTTCGGTTTTTACTTATCGTCCATCAAGCCTCTATACAGGGTGGCTATTATAACCTCGTGTACTTCCATTTAATGTTTAGATAATACTCGTATAATGCATGCCAAGCAAGTTCTATACAGTCAAATGCCATTGTCAAAATTGAAATAACCTAATGTCGTTGCTGTTAATCACGAAGTTAAATAATTGTAACGTTTTGCCATGAAATAACTGACAGGCATGCAATAACAGTGAGGCATGGAACTGACCGAAGAAGGACGAAATTAGGCTGAACACAATGGAATTGGTATCCCTGAGGCGTATGTGCAGTAAAACGATTTTCGAACGAAGATATCCAAAAGAAATGCAATGCCGATTTAAGTGTTCTGAACAAGATAATGAAAAGGATGCTTAGATGGTTAAGGCATATAGAGCAAATGGACAGAGGAAGGAGTGTCAGGAAAATGAATGACGAGCAAGTGAATGGCGTGAATGGTACATAGAAGTTATGGAAGTTCCAGAAAGACATCGTACGATCAAGTGAACGAACAACTTATTTTGGGTCATGTAATAAATGATGTACGAATGTGGAAGAAGCAAGGATTCTGTGCCAAGACACAGTTTTTTTTCTTCTTTTTTTTTAAAGAAAGATAAACATTCCCTGGTTACGAATAACCTGACAATATTAGAAAATCTCCTACTACCATCACAGTAAGCGGAAGACGTTACTTGTGTCGTAAATGGAGGTCTTAGCCAGCCGAGGAATTGAACTCACGACGCCTGGGTGAGACCCAAACGCGATGCCAACTCAGCCACTGTTCGGTCTGATCCTTGACGATCTATCCTCTCGACCTACCTCTGAGGAGAAACGGCGTAATGGTTAGTTATCATCTCGCAAAAACGACACATTCTCATGAAAAAGCGATCCATTTTCATGAGGCAAATATTCATATGATAGGAAGGTATTAAATATTCATATAAGGGTGTATTAGTTTTAATTGTGAACAAAGCATCCTATTTCTACAATAATACGCAAAAGCACTCCTCCATTCCATTTTAATATACTTTTCTATTATTTTTGTTACTTTATATTTTCGCAGTCTCAAGGAGAAGTGTGTAGATATGTAGGAAGAACAGATCAAGGCGCTGAAAGGACAACAATCATGAATCTTACAATAATAAAACATAATATAAACAGTGATTAGAAATATCCCCTATACACTGGTGATTAGCAAGTAAATGCACGAGCACGGAGGAACATAATTATTCTTCGTTTATAACTAATATAATTGGAATGATATATTATTATAATAGTGGGATTTACCAATTAAATTTCATGTTGTTGGGTTTTTACAGTTAGCGTTTTATCTTACCCTCGTGTTTATTTCCCAAAATTAGCACTCATTAGCGGACATCACACCTACGCTTCGGACTCAAGATCTCACCACACTTAGTTCAAATACGTCCTGTAAATGCAGAGAACTGTATTCCGAACGCTCAGATCTCCCGTCAATCCGACGCGCAGGTTTTTCTCAGCAATCGGCGAGGTGTACCTTTACACGTAAGCGTTTGAAAGCGCGCAACGCATTTGTTTATTTTTGTTTACGGTTTTTCACCGACTGCTTATAGAAAATCAAAAGTAAAAATAGAACTTAAAAATCAGTATTATTTATTTTTTAACGAAACATTGCAAGTAAACTACCTAAATTTGTACTGATCATACCTCAGTAATTTATAATCGTCGTAAATATGACATGATGTTATTATTTCAATTGGTAAATGGCCAAAGCGATATCTATTGTCAAAACTGTAGCAACATTTTTAAACCGTACGACGTATCACGCATCAGGCCATACTTCGCTCCGATCTCTGAAAAAAATCTTTACAGGTACGCTTCCGCGCGGAGATCAGTCATTCAAGGGATCGGCCCGCACGCCGAGGTGTGGTGATTGGTCGGCGGGCAATCGGAGGGCGCTTTGGAGCGAAGATCGAGAAACGCAGGCCGAAACGTACGTGTGGGAGACGCTATTAAGTAATGTTAATCAACACATTAATCAAACCTAAAAATCAATTTGAAACTTCTGTATAATCTGACAGTTTTTTTTCCCTTTTCAACTCTATTTTCCCTTTAATAATCCACTTGTCAAAGCGTCTGATTTGCTTTGTTTTATTACCTACTCTAAAACGACAATCAAATATTGAAGACAATAAGGAAACCACAATGTAATAAAATAGTACATGTAGATAGATTTACGCAAAACAAATAAAATTGATCTGTCCTACTAAAATCTTCCACGATGCTTAAATAATAACAATAATGTGTTTTTCTTTCTAATAGATAATGCCCACATTTTTGAATTTACGTTTGCGTAAAATACAGAAAAACAATATCTCGCTAGTGAGGTCAGAAGTTCATCTTATTTCTGTAGTATGTAATTACTTCTCCAACTTTTTCATATTAAATGAATTTCTAAAGATAATATATTTTTTCTTCAAAAGATAATATTAACAATATAAATAAATTAATTATAATATAAATATATTAATTACAATATAAATATTTATCCCGTCCTAACCATGTCAACATGTTTTATAATAATTCGCGGTTGGATCTATGCAAATAAGGAAAATATACATTTATGAAACGTAATGCACGACATCGGAATTTAATATTCAAGATAATTGTGTCGGATTGAACTAAAATTTGTTTGATAAATTACAACAACAAAAAACTCTGTTTTCACAATAGTATTTCAATGTGCGTCGCTTAAAGCTCACTTTATAGTTAGGTGCCATTTTGCTTTTCGAGATTTGAGTTAACTAATGAATGACATATAATAATTTATTTTTTTTAACTAACGACCTTTACACAGTTGATTCATAGTAAATTAATGAAGGCAACAGGTTGAAAACAATGTCTAATTGTGCAACAGAGGCTTGTAAAACTACATTTTATAATATTTGGCATCGGCACACGTTTACAGTTGTAAAATAATTATTTTTAAATTTAACACTTTGTTTTGATGTGTTTGATAAACAATAAGTGTGAATTTCACAACAAACATCTGTTAATACATGCTTAATACTAGCATCTGACATTTGAGTGAAATGAAGTTTCCTTATAAAGTCATGACAATGTCATAGTGCTATGACAGGCTATTTAATCCTGACTTATTATTAACTACATAAAACGCTTTATTTATACACTTCACGTGTCAATACAAATCTTCATATTGAAATATCAATCTAAAGTAATCGTGCCTCCCAACAAAAGACATTTAAGTATATTGCGATGCGACCTTTTTCTTTTTATTCATGATATGTTATATTGCAATCATTATACCACTTTTCCGTAGGGCTAGGCTAATCAAAGGTGGGTATTTACCTGCGAATGGCAGTGACACTCCAATCAGAAAAACACTCAACAGAATAAACAACATCTCGATCCACCAATCAACACGTTTTTCTGTCAGGGAGAGCGGTTTACGACTGCTGACCGCTCGCTGATACCAGCGATGTTCGTGAAACGGCGACCGGTTTGTTATAGCATATAAAGGCAGAGCAGCATTCGAAACAATAACTTATTACATTGGTGAACAATAAAAATATATGTTTTTTAAACGTTAAAGTTTATTAATAAAACGAACACTTTGTTTTAAACAACTTATTTATTTTACATTTCTCACCACCCGGTTTCACTTATCCTAAGCTTCCTCTGGGTAAAATTTAAAACTTTACCCTTTAGGTGCTACCGAACGATATATCGTTCCGATACATTATTGTACTTGAGTGCCACAGAACGATATATAGCTCGAGCCATAAAATTCATCAAGCGTTACCACGGTTCTAAAATTACGTCACATTATTGAAACATGTGTCTAAAAATAAAAAAAATATATATATATATTCATGGATTATCGACACTTCTCCAGCATTTTTAAAAAATACTCGTGGCACCTAAAGGGTTAACAAGAATACGCAGATTGAGCATATATGTAGGTGAGACAGAATACCAAATAGAATAAGAGATAAACATAACATAAAATAAAACAATAAAGCAATGAGGCAGAGATACGCTTACATGTAATAAAATGGGACAACATATAAAAGAAAAGGGGGCAACGTCAAAGATAGAAAGAATTACGAGGAAGTTGGAAATTTTGAGTTAACGGTGAATATATCTAATATTGTGATGTAGGACAAGTTGAGGCTCCAGGCCCCAGGCTTTAAATAAAAAACTTTTGATTTATGTAATCTAATGCCAAAACCAATTTTGTGCAGAGTATCATCGCCGTATATTATTTCATTATAGATATGAACTAAGGTTTTTTTTAATGACACCATTAGCGTTTTGTCCGTTGGACCCAACGAAGGTGATTAAAATATATGTTTACTCTCGAACGTAAAATCAAAATTTTATGATTGAGAATTGATACCTGAATTTATTTTTCATCATTATTCCCTAATGTCATATCATGACTTGTTGGTAGGTAGTGTACTGAAAAGTTACGCGTTTTGCCCTTTGTACCCTACACACCTATGATAATTTTTAATTTTTTTTTTTATTATTCACAAATTTTAATTCACAACCCAAACACACCCAACCCATCCCAATTCAACCTCATCTAACCTATCCTAACCCAACTATCTTTGAGGTTATCAGAAACAAAAACATAATATTAAGGAATTCCAATACTCGTAATCGCTTGAACACACACACACACTTGTGAATCTAAACTATCCACATTCGGTTTTTTTTCACGATCTACGCTATAAAAATAATTTGGTTTATTGAAAATATATAATAATAAAACACATCCTGTAAATGGATTTAGAAATCAAATAAATAATTCAGCGATATAGGAAAATATCCGATAGACTTGGAAAAGTGTTATTTTTTATTTAAACTTTTTTTCAACGTTTAAATTACACTTCAACAATTACCTCAAACACAGAATAGGGAACTGCAAGTCCATTTTTTCAATCAATAATGACGTTCTTACTTAAAAACCAGTTCTTTAATGTTAATTTTCATAGTTACACAGTCTTTTTTCAAAACTCGTTAAAACGCACGAATCTTGTGGCCGGTCGGTTTTTATGTTAAAATGTCAAATTTAAAAACAAGGATGAGTTTTACCGTAAGTAATGCCCCGACTAAACTATCGCCCAACAATATTGGCTCGAGTTCGGCGGGTTCGCCCGAGATCGCTTCGGTGACGTACAAACTCGTACAAACCGGCCTCCACACATTGGCCGTTCAGTATGAATTCGGCAGGCGATCCTGACGATGTCCCTCAGGATCGCCTGCTGGGGGAAAAATAAAACATGACTGAACTATGTTTATATTAACGAAAAGAATCTCAAATATGCAACTAACCTCCAAATATGCATTACGCATATTTGGCTAAAAATAATAATAATTGGGTAATTTGTATAGCGCCGTTTTTCATAAAAAAATCACCTCAATGGCGAAATGTAAGTAATCCGATGTATAATCGGGGCCAGTTGTTGTATTTTTTTGGGCTACAATTTAAATGAATTGTGTCTATATTATTATAAATTTTCCTAGGCTTTCTATGAATATCGGCAGATCGATAGATTTTAGCTAAAATGGCATCACCAGTTTGTAGTTCGTAGTTGGAACGTCCCAACTTCGAACCGAATTCGGGTTGGGACGTTTGGCGATTGTGTAGTCGAGGCATAACATTGTATTCATAGTAAACCATAACAAGTAATAAATGTGTGTGACTATTTAGAAACCTTAACTCATAGAATAATAACAATATTTGCAAAGACATTGTCATAATTTTCGTATTTGCCCATGATTTTTTCTAATATAATAATTATTTTTTTTTATCTTGAACAACAATTATAGAGCTTAAAGGCGCCCAAATAAAATTTACCCCTTTTAACCCTAAGGCGTTAATTGTATTAGCACCATATCCGTAAGCTCCTGAGCAATTTTGGACCAAAAAATAATATTTTTCTAAAAATGCAATCAAATTGTCAATAAGAAAACTATTTTTTAGTAGATCATAATTGCAAACTACCTGTATCAAAAAAGGCGTTAGGGTATTTGCCTCGCGAAATCAGGCCGGTTTACCGGCCTATAGGGTTCAGAGGGTTAAATATCGCTAGAACTAAACTAGATGATATTTAAAATACAAAACAAAATCGACGTAAAAATCTCGTGAATACAGATTACGCGCTAACAGAGTCCCTTGGCGTTAAATCTAGAGAATGCAATGTTACCAAGAGAATACGATGTTTTTACGAAATGGTTTTTATTCATTTTTGAATGAGTATTTATAAATTCTATGTGTCATTAATTAATTATACATAATAAAACTTATATATTCAGAATCAACCTTCGATGATTTATATCATAGGTTCCCATAGTGATCCATACGGACCCCAAGGGGTCGATAGAGATTTACAGGGGGTACATAGTAGGGAGAAAAAAAGGGGGTCCACGAGATGTAAATGGTGTAGACTGCACGCATAGTAAAGCACCGTAATAAGTTTCGTTCGACAAGCCTACTGCGCGAGTCGCGTCCACGCAGGCACGTTCATGTGCAAGTTTTAAAAAATGTTCATTCCAGCAGCAAAGCATCGCGCAGTGAATAAATACTACTTTTTTTTACATGAATGCCGCACAAGAGTCCCAACTGCTCCCAACCGTCTGGAACCAGTGAGACTATGGCATCCCCAATGAATGTGGGGAATGTTGTGAGGCTGAAGGTATTGGGGAGGAAGGAGAAGGGGAAGAGGAAGGTGGGGAAACACCTGGCTATTCAGATCTAGTCACCAATCACGGCTAAAAGCCATTTCAAGCAACTTTTCAATTCTGAATGGTGTTATTTCACCAGGGCGATACTGAGAGTATCTTCCGCTCTGGAACGTGCGCAAATATACTATATATTATTTTTAACTTAATTAATTGTGAAACATCATAAATTAATTAAATAAAATTTACTTGCGCACGGCGGGATTTGAACCCGCGACCTCCGGATTCGTAGTCGAGAGCCTTACCCCTCTACCATGGAGGCCGTGTTCAGTATTGTACCAATGTTTAGGACAGACAGGCTGGCGGGGGGGGGGAGTCCACGACAAATTAAAAGAACGGCAAAGGGGTCCATTGAAAAAAAATTGTGAACCTATGATCTATATGAATATGTATTTTTTAAACTATAATGTTTTTCACCGTCGTTTTTTTTTTCAATGTCTATTACACGTACTTTTGTTTGATAAATATTTTATTTTATTTATTTATTTTGCAAAAACAGTTATAAAGACCAATACAATGCAAAAGCGATAAAAAATTACAGAAACACAGAGGTAAAACAAAAATAGCTACAAGGAGTTATAAGTAGGAACATAATAAGTTAAAAATTGGTGTAGGTCATGTGAAAAATATCCACATTTCCTGCTAGGCAGTTAATTAACCTAGTAAGTCTTCCCAGAGGCATCACCATTGGTAAGTTAGTTCTGCACCTGTGAAGAAACAGAAGCCTGTGTTGGCGGCCTCGCGTGAAATCAGGGACATAAAATTCTATTTCAGCCTGGATGTCAGGTATTGCCAATACACCGTTCAATAGTTTATGAGCCATAAGTAGTAATGGTATATCTCTCCTAGAACTTAGGCTGCAAATACCCAGCATTCCCGAGATAAAAGCTGTTGGAAACAGCCATGGGTAAAGACCGAACTCTCTCATGTAGAGGAATCGTAAGAATTTCATTTGGATTTTCTCGATCATTATAGTACATAGACGGTGTCCTCTGGCCCCCATACCCGAGATCCATTCTCGAGAATGCTACGCACTAAACTGAAGTGAAGCAGCCTTATAATTGCAAGGTTTGTCAACTCCTTTGAACTGTGTATAACTGTGTAACCCATATATTATAGGTAGGTACTTTATCGCTTGTCCCTAAAGTTCACGGACAAAAATAGGTACCTATACGCACGAAGGAAATTTTATTGCTTTCAAATAAAAAATAATAAAGTTAAAATGTATTTAATTTTTTCTGACATTTTGAATGTGGGACAATTTATTGCACAGCTACTTTTATTATGTATTTTAAAGCTGTCATGTGTTTATATCGAAATTTTGGGAATCGTAATTTGATTTTACTGCAAATGGTACAGCAATTTTTGCAGTGGATGCCTCTGTAAATATCCTAAAATGTTTGTTTTTTTAAATAACTGCATTTTATCCTGAACTCGGCCCTGTAGTTATATATATATATTATATGTATATATAGTTATCAAGGTAGTTTAGTATAGTACATCACCTAAATAACGTAAAAATATTGCAATACCTAACAGACAGTAATGGAATAAAATGAATCGATGTTCTGGAGTGCTATGGATGTAAGCAATGGGTAAATAGTCTGACTCATAATGCAGGTGGAATATTTGATGTTTTCATATCGAGAAACACTGATCCACCGCTCATAACGGAAGTCATATCGTGAGACTCGTACATACGGAAGTAGATTTCAACCCTCCCAAACCTGTCTACAAAACGAAGACGACCAGACCATGCGAAAGTTTGACTTTGACCTGTTCGAGGAAGATCTGAAGTCATCCAACCTTGTCAAACACGACTTTCATCCGGACATCCGGTCTAGATGGTACCTTAACTGCCATCATAAAAAATACGCCCCCTTTTCTACCAAAACCTGCGCTAGCTATAAGTCATAAATGTAAGTGACTAATTACAAGTCTCAATAGTTAATCCCTTGTAAATCAATAGTTATAAATCTTACGTGTAAGCCATTAGTAATAAATTTTAGCTGTATGAATAAATGATATTTGATATAAATTAATTGTAAAGCGCCCTTGGGGTGATTTTTCCCTGAAAATGGCGCTAGAGAAGTAATCCAATCAATAATTAATAATACCTATATTTGACATATTGTGACCATACGAAAGTGGCCAAGTCAAACTCCTAATGCACGCTTGTGTATATTTTTTTTATTAAAGTTGATATGTGTTTATATATTTACACTTCATATGCCATTCGTTAATACTTTACACGAAATTAAAAATGCATGTCATACTTTAAACTTTTATACTTAAAACTTTTATACTTTAAACTTTTATACTTTCATAATTTAAACTTTTATACCTTATACTTTTATACTTTAAACTTTTATACTTTTATAATTTAAACTTTTATACTTTCATAATTTAAACTTTTATACCTTAAACTTTTATATTTTAAACTTTTATACTTTTATAATTTAAACTTTTATACTTAAAACTTTTATACTTTAAACTTTTATACTTTCATAATTTAAACTTTTATACCTTAAACTTTTATAGTTTAAACTTTTATACTTTTATACTTTTATAATTTAAAGTTTTATACTTTCATAATTTAAACTTTTATACCTTAAACTTTTATACTTTAAACTTTTATACTTTAAACTTTTATAATTTAAACTTTTATACTTTCATAATTTAAACTTTTATACCTTAAACTTTTATACTTTAAACTTTTATACTTTTATAATTTAAACTTTTATACTTAAAACTTTTATACTTTAAACTTTTATACTTTAAACTTTTATAATTCAAACTTTTATACTTTTATAATTTAAACTTTTATACTTCAAACTTTTATACTTTAAACTTTTATACTTTAAACTTTTATACTTTTATAATTCAAACTTTTATACTTTTATAATTTAAACTTTCATACTTTAAACTTTTATACTTTAAACTTTTACATCTTATATGTAATTCATTATTACTATACAATAAATTTATAAAATGCATCATACTTTAAAAACAAAAACATAAAGCACAATCGAATTTTTTTTTTTTTACAAACTTCCTTTATGGATTCTATTATATTCTTTCATGTATGTGGATATTAATATGAACTAAACTTATCAATTTGACTGTTCTAAAACGTGATTTGTTCCTAGTTGGTCAGTCAAAGCCTTCATAAATATTTTTGTAAAATAATGTGTGTTTCAAATAAATATTATTATTATTATGTAAAACATGTTCTGACTTAGGCCACTCT
Source organism: Halesus radiatus (assembly GCA_022606495.2). Classification (NCBI taxonomy): domain Eukaryota; kingdom Metazoa; phylum Arthropoda; class Insecta; order Trichoptera; family Limnephilidae; genus Halesus; species Halesus radiatus. The sequence goes on along the minus strand of JAHDVE020005175.1, from coordinate 8,647 downwards.
CTGACGGTCCGGTAGGAAATCGACATAAACCTCATGCGTGATACCGACAGGGCACTGCGCCATACATTTTAATGGGCTCTAGCTCACGACTCGGGGTGGAAGCGGGAGCAGCGCGACATACTTCAGTTATACCACAAGCGGGACAACAATTCAGTAGCTTCTCGGTAAAGACGCCCCTAGTAAATCTATGCACTGCGTTTCGATCGTTTACGCGTCATTTATCCTTTGAATTCAAACACGGAGCGGGTATGAATTTTGGCTAATAATGGAGGTAGAGAAATATGCACGCCTTTATAACTATAAATTACTGACATATGCATTAAAGGGTTATTAAAACTCTTTCCTCAGCACTAACGCACTCCCTTATATTGGTATTCATTTTTGTAATATATTGAGCAACGCGCTGGACCAGTTCTTCGAATGTTTTTTTGACATTCGGCACACTTGCCGGAATTTTACACCATCTTCGGACAGTTCCCTGGCAGCAACAAATAACCTACAATGAATATTACGTTCAATGTAGGGGTGGACCTAGAACCTCCTCCTTTTTTGTCTCATTCGAATGAATAAATAGGATACCAGAGCCTCGTCTTCACTTGATTTCCCCGAAATTATTCTATCTTGAGTTTGACAGATCCGATAACATTTGGCGGTAAACATAACAGAAATCTGCAATACCGACAGTTTACTGGCGGCTACAAATCACTGCCGACCCGTCAGAGAGTCGATGGAGGAAATATCGCGAAACATTTCCTGCATTTTTGCAGCACCCGGTTTTGTCGATTCCCTACTGGACCGTCAGAGAGTGGCCTTACGAAGATGTGAGTTTGTGTCCATGCGACTAAGACTGACTGTAGCAATAAACATGCATCGGAAGAAATAAAATAGATTTGTTCGACATGAGCGGATGTCCTAGAACTTAAATAGTTGCCCGGTTATACCATCCGTTTCCATAAAATCAGGTTTTGTCTCTCCTCATGCTGTAATGCCGTATGTAATCGTTTTGTAAGATCACAGTAGATACTGCCGTCGACGATATGTTTAAATATAATTAATCGGTCCGTATTTAGTATGAATAAAAATCGCTCCATCAATGAGGATATTGCGCTTTATTTTTAATGTATATAAGATCAATTGTACTGATTACAAAAGCTTAATTAAATTTAATAGCCTTGCCGACGTTCATTGTTGAAATTTCGATTTTATGTTGAAATTTTACGGGAATAATAAAGATGGGACGAGTATGAAACACCGCGGAACATCTTTCATTTAAATACCTGTAGAAGAGTACTGATTACAAAAACTTAATTAAATTTAATAGCCTTGCCAACGTTCATTGTTGAAATTTCGATTTTATGTTGAAATTTTACGGGAATAATAAAGATGGGACGATTATGAAACACCGCGGAACATCTTTCATTTAAATACCTGTAGAAGAGCATTCTTGACCCTGGTGCAAATGTATAATATTTTTGTTTGATTTTTATGTGTGAAAAATATTTTAATATATATTTTGTCGTCGCCGGTTTTTATTCCACGACCTCTAGGTGCTGGGCAGCGTTGCCAAACGTACCGATTTTCAAAAACAAATCAAAAACAAAAAGTTGCTTAGGAAGATGAACGCGATGGATGCGTACGTGCGCCTCCTACGGGTGCTCGGCGATGGCGGGGCGGGAAGAATTTTGTAGTTTATGTTTTGTCACTTTATGATTGACATCATAGAAATAAACATTTTGAAATATTGAGCTTTACGTTTTTTAGGTTGTCTCGCTTTTTGCTCTTAAATTCCGAATTTGTTCCCATGGTAAAATCCCGATTTGATAAAATAATAATCTGGCAACAGTTGCTGCGCCAAGTCGCTGAGCCACGAAGGCCGTCCGATTTGCTTATGACATTTTACCTATAATATAAGTTTCACTGTAGGAGTAGGTACATAGTACATAAATGCATAGATACCTACTGATTTTAATTGGAAATTCCATGTGGTCGTAAAATAGCATTCCATCAATTCGCTTGCATTGAGGTTTGTAATCGACAACTGATGAAAATGCGGTAAGCGTGAGAGCGTGTGGTTGCTAGGGTCTGTTTGGGTACTATAGCCTGCTGTTTAACCTACGGTACCTACCGGATTATTAACCACTCTGCTCCCGGCGGATACCGCAAACTCGGATTGAGATTTTTGGGTCAGATAGCGCACTTTTTATGATATTGCACACACGTAATGTATTATCCAACCAGAACCAAACGGACCTCGGGAACCCCTAGACTAATCTTTATTATAAAGCAGACAATCTGTTTGAATGTAGCAGGAAAAAAAACTCTCGAAGAGTGCCAAGAGACACAACTATTTCTGATTGGATTTTCTAGATTATCGGAACAAATGTATAAAATAACAGAGCTATTAGGTATATTACCGAAAACGAAGTAAATTCGTTTATTTTATTATTTAATATGACAAGTTTTTCAATATAAATTCTTGAGAACTTGGGGGCACTAAAAGATACACACTTTTGCTAACGCAAAAAATACTACGAACGATTTATCTATAAATTTTAAACGGTTAATTAGGAAAACGTATTAAGTTTTCATTGACAAAAGCTCTTAGACTGTAAGCTTTTAAGCTCTATATTAAATACGTAAAATTAGGATCCATTTCAAGAAGAAATCGTTCACATTGTGGTGACCAGGAGAACTCTCACTAAAGGCGGGTTTCCTGATAATGTTTTTTTTTTTTTTTTATATTTAAACAAAAACGCAAAACATTAGGGCGTTACCATAAACATTTGTATGTTCATACACAATGTTTTTTCTTTCCATCGCCGATAGAAAACATTCCTCTGGCGGGTGAAGAGGGGAAGGATTTGTTTAATTTTTTTAATAATCACCTAACGTTGCGTCCGATATCTGACATTTTGTCAGTCACAGCATAAATCGGACGGGTTTTTTTAGGTTGTGTGCACTGAGCGAGATTATAATATGTTATTATAAAAATTTTGCTAATGTGTCAGTAATAATAATAATTTATTTAACTCTTATATTTTCTTTTATTTTGTCTGCTATTTCTAATACCATTACACCCCCTTGGAACTTTTTAAACGACACATTTTGATGAACACATTAATTGATATTTATATTGTTTTTTTTTTATTCAAACAATAAATAAAACAAAAATACTTTACCGTAACCTATAAAAATATGTAGAATATTCAAAAGATTTTTCTAGAACTCATCTTGATGTCCACACAAAAATGTATCGAAAAAACATTCACAGGAGAGAAAAATATCTTCTGTAACCCGAACTAAAGTCTAAATTTAAGAATCAGAATGGTTGAATGTTATTTTTTCTCTGTCCTCTGTGCGGAATTGAAACCCGGACACTACATCAAGTACCAAACAAGATATGTGGATATATATAGGAGCATCCTCAAAATATCCTGGACCGGTAGTGTTAGATTCGAAACTTTATTCAAAATACTAAATGTGTAACACAGCTTTATGGCAGATGAATTAAAAATGAACTGTAACAGTAATTTACGAAAAATATATATGATGTAATTGGGTGAAAGTGAATGTAGGACACAAACGAAGAATGGAAAAAAAAGGAGAAACCAAAACACGTACCATAAGAACATCCTCTATAGGATTTCTAGCAAATAACACATTCATCCTTTTTTATTAGTAACTGTTTACGTCTCGACAATATTCCAGAGCACGGTACCACGATGCAATCACAGAGAAATGATGAATACATGACGACAAATAGTATTTTCCAGCACTACGAAAAAACCAACAAGCGATTTGGAATCAATTCATTTATTTCTTTAAAACAAAAGAACTCGATTTTCACTTCTTCATCTTCTGTTCGATTCTTCAGATAATTTCAACAAAGGTAATATGGATAAATGGCATGACTATAGGAACTCGGCATATTATCATTTCGAAATTCGCCAGATATTTATTTACGTCATAGTGGGTTTTTACGTGAAAATTGCACAGTACGATTGTGTCAACTATTTGTTGTATATCAATGGTAAAGCAAGTACATGGTACTGCTTTACAAAACATAATGTATGAGTCAAACACTTGTGAAATTACAACAACAAAAAACAATTAAAAAATAAAAATGGCATTAGCAATTAGATAATAAACTTGTGTGAAATAAAAAGTCAAATAAACAATAAAAATAAAATAAGTATTCACTATGAAGTGGAATACTAATTGAATATTGAATACTTGAATATTTCAGCAAGGTATTTAATTATAAAGAGTTCGTTTCATCACTAATACGGAATCTCCAAATGCGCCGTCGCCATTCCCAAAGATATTACCAAAATTATGCAGTCGATTTAAAGGTATTCAAGTTTTAATTATTCATTATTTTTATTGAGATTTAAAAACCTCATTTTAATATTAAGCATTGTAGAAAATAATGATTTGTCAATATTATTCTCCATTTTTAATCCCTTTTTTAATATTGACAAATCTTGAATTTGAGAATATATGATGTCGATAAAGATTATATAAATTGATTTCATCTCATTAGCTAAGTTGGTTAAGCGGTTGCCTAGGATAGGCAGAGGTCCAGGGTTCGAGTCCCAGATGCGACTGAAACCTTTTTAATATCGGTTGTTTTTTTTCCGTTTTCATGTTTCATTTATGTTATGTTAATATTATTTTCTACAATTATTTATTTTGGTTGATACCTGATGATAGATTGTTCTAAGTTTGTCGCAGAAAAGGGTAACAATTTGTCTCATATCACTGGTCGGTATAAATAATTTTATTTTGGCGAGAATTTCAATACTGTCAATACTGTAATTACATGGTATTCTATATATTATATCTAGCATTCCACATGGTGACCGATTTAGAAGTTATTCGTCAATAGAACAAAAATAGTGAAATTGTACAAGCTATGGAAGAAAATACTGAATTGTACAAGCTATGGAAAAAAATAGTGACATTATAAAAGCTATGGAAAAAATTAGTGAAATTGTACAAGCTATGGAAGAAAATAGTGAAATTGTACAAGCTATGGAAGAAAATAGTGAAATTGTACAAGCTATGGAAGGAAATACTGAATTGTAAAGGCTATGGAAGGAAATAGTGAAATTGTACAAACGATGGATGAAAATAGTGAAATTGTACAAACTATGGAAGAAAATAGTGACATTATAAAAGCTATGAAAAAAATTTGTGAAATTGTACAAGCTATGGAAGAAAATAGTGAAATTGTACAAGCTATGGAAGAAAATAGTGAAATTGGACAAGCTATGGAAGAAAATAGAGAAATTGTACGAGTTATGGAAGAAAATACTGAATTATACAAGCTATGGAAAAAAATAGTGACATTATAAAAGCTATGGAAAAAAATAGTGAAAGTGTTCAAGCGATGGAAGGAAATGGTAAAATTGTACAAGCTATGGAAGGAAATAGTGAAATTGTATAAGCTATGGAAGAAAATACTGATTTGTACAGGCTATGGAGGAAAATAGTGAAATTGTACAAGCTACGGAAGAAAATAGTGAAATTGTACAAGCTATGGAAGAAAATAGAGAAATTTTACAAGTTATGGAAGAAAATACTGAATTGTACAAGCTATGGAAAAAAAAAGTGACATTATAAAAGCTATGGAAAAAAATTAGTGAAATTGTACAAGCTATGGAAGAAAATAGTGAAATTGTACAAGCTATGGAAGAAAATAGTGAAATTGTACAAGCTATGGAAGAAAATAGTGAAATTGTACAAGCTATGGAAGAAAATGGAGAAATTTTACAAGTTATGGAAGAAAATACTGAATTGTACAAGCTATGGAAAAAAATAGTGACATTATAAAAGCTATGGAAAAAAATTAGTGAAATTGTACAAGCTATGGAAGAAAATAGTGAAATTGTACAAGCTATGGAAGAAAATAGTGAAATTGTACAAGCTATGGAAGAAAATAGTGAAATTGTACAAGCTATGAAAGGAAATACTGAATTGTACAGGCTATGGAAGGAAATAGTGAAATTGTACAAACTATGGAAGGAAATAGTGAAAGTATACAAGACATGGAAGAAAATAGTGAAATTGTACAAGTTATGGAAGAAAATACTGAATTGTACAAGCTATGGAAGGAAATAGTGACATTGTAAAAGCTATGGAAGAAATTAGTGAAATTGTACAAGCTATGGAAGGAAATACTGAATTGTACAAGCTATGGAAGGAAATAGTGACATTGTAAAAGCTATGGAAGAAATTAGTGAAATTGTACAAGCTATGGAAGGAAATACTGAATTGTACAGGCTATGGAAGGAAATAGTGAAATTGTACAAACTATGGAAGGAAATAGTGAAAGTATACAAGACATGGAAGAAAATAGTGAAATTGTACAAGCTATGGAAGAAAATAGTGAAATTGTGCAAGCTATGGAAGAAAATAGTGAAATTGTACAAGTTATGAAAGGAAATACTGAATTGTACAGGCTATGGAAGGAAATAGTGAAATTGTACAAACTATGGAAGGAAATAGTGAAAGTATACAAGATATGGAAGAAAATAGTGAAATTGTACAAGTTATGGAAGAAAATACTGAATTGTACAAGCTATGGAAGGAAATAGTGACATTGTAAAAGCTATGGAAGAAATTAGTGAAATTGTACAAGCTATGGAAGGAAATACTGAAACAAAATAAAGTTATGGAAGGAAATATGAATTCAGGGCTTGCGGCTATGGAAGGAAATATGAAACTGAAAGCCATTATGGAAGAAAATAGTGAAATTGGATGCAAGCTATGGAAGAAAAATAGAGAAATTAAATGAGTTATGGAAGAAAATACTGAAATTATACAAGCTATGGAAAAAAATAGTGACATTATAAAAAGTTATGGAAAAAACAGTGAAAGCAATTCGCTGATGAAGAAATGGTGAAATTAAGAAACAGTAGAAATTGTATTAATGCTTTATGGAAGAAAACAATTGATTTTGTGTACAGGGTTATGGAAGAAAATAGTGAAAAATTGTATTGCCATTGGTATTGAAAATAGTGAAATTGTACAAGCTATGGAAGAAAATAGTCAAATTGTACAAGCTATGGAAGAAAATAGTCAAATTATACAAGCTATGGAAGGAAATAGTGAAATTGTACAAGCTATGGAAGAAAATAGTGAAATTGTACAAGCTATGGAAGAAAATAGTGAAATTGTACAAGCTATGGAAGAAAATAGTGAAATTGTACAAGCTATGGAAGAAAATAGTGAAATTGTACAAGCTATGGAAGAAAATAGTGAAATTGTACAAGCTATGGAAGAAAATAGTGAAATTGTACAAGCTATGGAAGAAAATAGTCAAATTATACAAGCTATGGAAGGAAATAGTGAAATTGTACAAGCTATGGAAGAAAAATAGTGAAATTGTCATGGAAGAAAAAATAAAGTGAAATTGTACAAGCTTTTATGGAAGAAAAATTTAGTGAAAATTGTGCTATGAAAGGAAAATGGTCAGAATTGTATTGGTTGAAGGAAATAGTGAATTGTGCTGCAAACTATGGAAGCGAAATAGTGAAAGTATACAAGACATGGAAGAAAATAGTGAAATTGTACAAGTTATGGAAGAAAATACTGAATTGTACAAGCTATGGAAGGAAATAGTGACATTGTAAAAGCTATGGAAGAAATTAGTGAAATTGTACAAGCTATGGAAGGAAATACTGAATTGTACAAGCTATGGAAGGAAATAGTGACATTGTAAAAGCTATGGAAGAAATTAGTGAAATTGTACAAGCTATGGAAGGAAATACTGAATTGTACAGGCTATGGAAGGAAATAGTGAAATTGTACAAACTATGGAAGGAAATAGTGAAAGTATACAAGACATGGAAGAAAATAGTGAAATTGTACAAGCTATGGAAGAAAATAGTGAAATTGTACAAGCTATGAAAGGAAATACTGAATTGTACAGGCTATGGAAGGAAATAGTGAAATTGTACAAGCTATGGAAGGAAATAGTGAAAGTATACAAGACATGGAAGAAAATAGTGAAATTGTACAAGCTATGGAAGGAAATACTGAATTGTACAGGCTATGGAAGGAAATAGTGAAATTGTACAAACTATGGAAGGAAATAGTGAATTGTACAGGCTATGGAAGGAAATAGTGAAATTGTACAAACTATGGAAGGAAATAGTGAAAGTATACAAGACATGGAAGAAAATAGTGAAATTGTACAAGTTATGGAAGAAAATACTGAATTGTACAAGCTATGGAAGGAAATAGTGACATTGTAAAAGCTATGGAAGAAATTAGTGAAATTGTACAAGCTGTTGAAGAAAATAGTCAAATTGTACAAGCTATGGGAGAAAATAGTCAAATTGTACAAGCTATGGAAGGAAATAGTGAAATTGTACAAGCTATGGAAGAAAATAGTGAAATTGGACAAGCTATGGAAGAAAATAGAGAAATTGTACGAGTTATGGAAGAAAATACTGAATTGTACAAGCTATGGAAAAAAATAGTGACATTATAAAAGCTATGGAAAAAATTAGTGAAAGTGTTCAAGCGATGGAAGGAAATGGTAAAATTGTACAAGCTATGGAAGGAAATAGTGAAATTGTATAAGCTATGGAAGAAAATACTGATTTGTACAGGCTATGGAAGAAAATAGTGAAATTGT
>JAHDVE020005174.1:0-18870 GCA_022606495.2 Halesus radiatus | reverse complement strand
CCATTGAATATTATTTGAAAATTGTCATTTTACTATCATCTTCCACAGATTGTTGTGGTCAATTCGATAAATGAGTATAGAGGATCAGGATCCTTAAAAAAATCATGGAAAAAATACATTTTGGTCAGAAATTCATCGTATTTTTTACTATAATTTATTTTAGTTGTACATAACCCCCACACTAGGTGAACCTGTACTGAGGCAGTATTTTTACCATTTTTATTTTTATTTTGCGCAACCTATGAGTTCCTGTATAGAAATATGTATTTATAATTGTCAATATTGCTTGCATACATACGATACTAATAGTATAGACAGCCCTGATTTAATTAACCTCATCTAATTTCATATACCTACGAGAGCTACTCGTTCCAAAATCCTGTTCAAATGTAACAACGCCAGGACTGAGCATTACAAACACTCGCTTGTACCTAGATTACATGAAGTTGGTAATAGATACGCAGATATAGCGGGTCTATTTAACTGCATGGAAGGTAAGTACGAGAATATTAATTTAACTTTTATTTTTATATGTACGCATATCTTTTACTTTTATATCCTTCTTGAACTTTTATTCTTTATATACTGTCTGATGTCATTGTACAACCTGATGCCACATTTAATAGTTGCCTTTTTAAATTATTCGTGCTATATTCTATACTCGTAGTTAACTGTGACATGTAATTATCGTTTATGGTATATTTATACCGTTGATATTAAATAAAAAAAATACTATACAACACAACAAGGTATTACACCATTTTAAATCGTGGCCATATTTTGATGGCGTCGGGGACTTCAATTCGATTATTATAATTTTTTTTTAGTTCAACGTTCTAAAGATAATTTTACTTTACTTATAAACATTTATTCACAACAAGAACTATAATTTGGTTATTTTCATGTTATGAAATTGAATTATTCTTCTCGAAGTCTTTGCTAATGGCCTGTTTACATGAGGACAATGTTAGTAGAATGATTTAGGTCAACTAAATCCGGTGAAAAATATCATGACTTAAAAAAAATCATAATCATCAAACGCCGATTCTCAATATATGTAAGTTTCATTATGTGTAATTATAGGTAGAATTTTTAAATTGTTATTTAAATATGAATAAAACAGCATTTCATCAAAACACCCTGTTTGGTTTGCATCATCGGACTGACATCGCGGGGAGGTTCGCGCGTAAATTCCTTCTGTGTAAGTTCATTCCGTGTGACCCTTCTGTGACGACACTCCCCCCCCCCCCCGCCTACAACCGCTCGGAATGCTGCAGTTTCGGCGGGTTTAAAAAATATCTGACTTTGTGAATATTTATTTTTTATTTACATTTTACAAAAAAAAGTCCAGATAAACTACTTTTTTGTAGTTTGTCTAACGGGAGCTTGTTATTCAAAACTCAAAATTTACTCAAAAAAAACTCAAATTTAATTAATGTGGAAACGAATTTAAACAAACAAAAAATTACTGATATTTAATTTAGATGGTCAACTTGGAAGGTCAAAATACTGGACTGGAGTTCCTGATTTAGTTAAAAGAATATTTCCTATTTTCGCTTTAGTACTCTCTCTCTCAGCCACTGTATTCGCATCCTTGTAGTTAAGACGGGAGCTGCTGTTGTAATGTCGACGTTCGGACACGCACTTTCTACTTAATCATTCGAGTCCACAAGTAGTATCGGTACAATCAGCCAGTCGGCAAATATTCTCACCACTGCGCGCGCATCCCTACTTAATTGCACGCGTGGGCGGCACTCTCAGGACAGTAATATAGTTACCACTAATCACTGTCCTAAACACTGTCCTCGTGTAGACAGGCCAAAAGTGTATATTTCTACTTAACGTAGGTACTTAGCGTACCCTGAATTTTGATACGTGAAAATAATACTAATCAAATTGTTCAATCATGATTCAACTTAGTTTACGTTTGGATAGGTATATCCACTTCCTCTTCCAAGAAAGCGCTAATGAAATTTGAAGTGTGAGCAAATGTAATTCAAACAATAATTTACCACGTCGCAAGTCGCTACTCTTGTTACTGAGAAAATCCGTTTACGTTCTCGGCGTTAAACTTCGTACCCATAATAAATACATTAGAACTAGAAAATTATCTACATTTAATATTCGCGCTTCGTCCTACATCTAGGCGTGTATATAACAGTGGCGTGCAGTCCATACAGACTGAGAATCTGTGCCTACCCTAATAAAAAGTAGAGTAAAAATAAATTAAGTTTAACGAAAAAACTTTAAAAGAATCAAATTTTTATAGATATTTTTACGTAATAATCGTTTCACGATAATAAAATGTTTCTATTTAATTAATCTTCGTCTCTTCAGTTGCAACCTAACGCGGTTCATACGTGTTAACAATACTATCCTCCTCAAGACAGTATTTTTAGTTTTGTCGCAAGCGGCGAAATTCTCACAAAATGAACCCTATTTTGCCCTACATTAAACACTTTTCGACTGTATTCGTTTCCAAAAGTTGTGTTTTTTCACAATAAAATATTCAAATTGAAGTTAGCTTGTTATCATTTCAAACGATGATTTTATACTTTTTTTTACACGCCCGTTTTTTTGCCGGTCAAATTGACGTGACATCTATGTCGTTGAACGGCGGTGACATCTGTTTATTTAAAAGACAATGCTTCATTTGTGGACATTAGAACCAAATGATTCTGAACGATTATCGAAAATATTATTGAAGAAGATAATATTAACACATCCCAAATGAACCACGAAACCGAAAAAACAATGAAATAAAAAGATTTCAGTCGCATCTGGGACTCGAACCCAGGACCTCTACCTATCTGGGGTAACCGCTTAACCAACTTAGCTAATGAGACCAGTTCATTTTACGCCATTTACACCGATATCATACTTCATGTTCAAGATTTGTTAATATTATCCTCCATTTTTATAAATCCCATATTATTGGCTGCTATCCTTATGATGATTGCAAATTTTCATCCCGAACTCAATTGCAATCGGAATAGAGTCTCGGATATACCTACCCGATTTTTATTTATATGAGACATCTATTGACTTATTTTACAAGTCTGGAAAGAAATATCCAATTTATTTTTTATAACCTTTTGAAGTTTGTAAACCTTATTGTAATATTTTAATCATTGAAGAAGATAATATTAACACATCCCAAATGAACCACGAAACCGAAAAAACAACAGAAATTAAGAAGATTTCAAAGAATTTTCAAAGAAGAATACAAATTGAACTGGTCTCATTAGCTAAGTTGGTTAAGCGGTTATAGGTAGAGGTCCTGGGTTCGAGTCCCAGATGCGACTGAAATCTTTTTAATTTCTGTTGTTTTTTCAGTTTCGTGGTTCATTTTGGATGTGTTAATATTATCTTCTTCAATGATTAAAATATTACAATGAGGTTTACAAACTTCAATAAGTTATAAAAAATAAATTGAAAATATTATATTTTCTTATTTGTATTTATTGATCCTTTATTATTTCTCTTATTCTGCTACTCTCTTCTTCGGTATTTTTATTTGTGATTTTATTTTCTATTCCCATTTATGATATTAGTTGTATACATTGTGTATTTACACTTTCTATGGGACGTGTAGCCCGTGTGGGATTACAGTAACCTCCCAACATCCCGAAATAAAGGAATTTATTATTCTTATTTTATTATAATGTGCTGTAAACGGTTTCCTTTGGACCTGTTTATCGCAGATCTTTTATATTACGCGAATTTTACGATTTCACCTGCACACAGTATGTATGTATGCAGTACGTTACTTTTTTTGCTTTGCTGAAAAATGTTAATTTTAGCTGGAGATGAGAAAATGAAAAATAATTATTAAAAACAATATTACGAGTTTATTATACATAATGCTAAAAAAGGATTTATAATTTTATTATTATTATTACAATTTATAATTACTTTTCTATCAACTTGAAAGTTTGTAATGAAAAGGATTGGTTTTGATATTTTTTGTTGTTGTCTTTTTTGTGTTGTTATTATTTTTTTAAATCCAGAACTATAATGATGTCCCTGAGCGTTTATGTCACCTTTGTGGATGCGGAGTGGAGGGTAAGAAAAGGTCAACGGATGGTGGTATTCCGAACCGGTCGCCCATCCAACTGGTGACCGAGCCCAATATTGCTTAACTTCGGTGATCGGACGCGAACTGACTTGTCAGCAAGGTTTGGTTGTTGCCGAATAATCTTGTTAACCAACCAAGCTAATGAATATTTTAACCTGTAATCTATATATGTAAAAATCAATGTAAGTTTGTTTGTTTCTTTGTCCTCGATGTTCTCGAAAATCACTGGACCGGTTTCGCTGAAAATAGCACAGTTTGTTCTTATTAGTGCCGGAATGGTTTAGAAATTAGTTTGAATGAAATCCAATATGCAAAACTGTTGCTATAACGTTTTAAAATTAGTATGAAAAACATTGAACCCGCCATGTTTTATTTAGGTTAGCCCATAGATATAATACTCTGGTTAGCTACAGATTGCATATTCAAAAGAAGAAGGTTTTTTTGGGTAGAGTATTTTCAAAATGTAAAACACAAGTAAGTACCTACACAAGAACTCTATTGTTTAGATATGTTTTGAAAAAATAAATGTTTGGAATGAAATAAAATTTTCTAATAGTTTCTTTATTTAGAGATAGTTACTTTCGCTGTCAAATCAATAATGGCATCAAACGACACGCAGGAATTCACAACATCATAACTTTATATAAACCCGAGCAAGCCCGGGTAATCAGCTAGTGCTGATATAAAAAAGAGTACATTATTAATTTAGGGATTTAAACATTTTTAATGTGAAGGTTTTACATCCGAGTTTTGTCACAAATTTAAACGCTTTCCCAGCTATTTTATTATTTTTTTATCACCTTTGGAACATTTGTGGTAGCTTAGTATAGTTCATCAGTGTGCGAAATAAATCAGTTTCGAGAAATAGTCGAAACATCATTAATGACTCTCGGCGGGATCACCTACTGTTAAATCTGAGACTTTCGGGTTTTAATGACGAATGGTAATTATCAACACCTGCTAAGCTCCAGGCTACCCTTGGTCAAGGAGCAATGCACGCCACTGGTATATAACGTTCCAAATGTATGTAAAAACATTGCAATATCGAAGTTGACTATAAATGGAAAATGGAGCTGTGCCACCATAACGTTAACCATTTTTTGTAAAAGTGGTTTGATTTATTAATTAAAAAAAATTTTTTTTTTTTTAGAAAATTGAAAAAGGACACACACAGTACGCTCGTTTTCGACATTTAGGTGCGTTCCATTCTATGGGTATACAAGCTTGTCAAAACCATAGACAAAGAAATATTTATAACGTATAGAGAAAATTCGCGTTAAAACGACAAAATCCAATACTTTCACATGAATTTGGTCGCTAGTGTGGACTGTGGAGGGTCGTTAATCAGCTTAAGTTATTTAGTTTTCTTGCTATTGATTCAGTTAATACGTTCTTCTTTCACCAGTCCTTCATGTTCTTATCTTGAATATCAAGATCTAGGAAGTACTTCTCTATGTTTGGAAGGCCGTTAACTTCTCGACGCGAGACTTCGTACGCACATTGGAACCCAGATGTAATATTCTTTATACCACATATAGGTTTTATTCCGTTGCTATTTGTTAATCCCAATTCGTCGCTCGTCCCCCAGCTCGAGTGCGGTGTATGATCGATACCCCATGAAGAGCGGTTCGGTATTTTTACCGGAGCACTTCGCTTTTCTCCGGTCAGAACTGGATTACTCCGCATGCGGGCGGTTCGGTTGAACCTGGCTAAAGTCTATAGCTTCTGTTGCCACGGACGTTTTAACTAATGCCTCGGAACTCGTGAATCCGTGCAGGGCTCCACTCGATGCTCTTGGTTCATGGGCATTGGGTTTGTCGTGTTTGTACCACGGTGACCCAAATTCAAATGATGTTTTCCCATGTAAGAATTAACATACGTCTCGTGATAAGACGGAGACATTTTCGTTTAAGAATTGACTTACTCGTAAATTGGTTGAATAAGTCCCATGAAATATTTTAGGGTTTCTAGACGCTAAACGCAAATTTCAAAGTGCGCGATACAAGCATTAGTTACCACAACAAATATTTTTCTGCAAATTCTATACGAGTAGTTGGTAGTATTTACTAGAAATTTTCGCAACTACCCGTATAGAATTTGCAGAAAAAATTATTACGAGACGAACGTTAATTCTTACATGGGAAAACATAATTTCTTGGAAGTAGACTTTTCTTTATGTCATAGGAATATAGAATAGGGTGGGGATCTGCGACATCTAAGTACTTGCACAATTTGAATATAATAAAAAAAAATCATAAAGACTACAATTTAAATTACCCATAAGAATCTTCAAAAGTTTTGACGTACCAAATGTACTACAAATATATACTAAAACACTAGATCTAACCAAAGTAACATAAAAACATTACTTGTCATAAAACCCCCAGATAAAACCAATATAATTTTTTTACGAGTACAAGTCAAGAATAAAAGTCTGGCTGAAAGAGGTCAATGAAACAACCTTAAAAACAACCCTAAAAACAATATAGAAGACGCACCTAATTACATAACTTCAAAGTAAATAAGTCTAGTCCGCCTCAGCACAGGACCCCCAAGTGAGGAAGACTAAGAAAAACACAAAAATATGAAATAGTTTACAAAATATAATAAATAATAACTAATAAAAAATAAAATAAAACAAATTGATACATTTGAAAAAACATTCCGCGTTTTTTGTCAAATGGGATTAATATTATCCTAATTTATTTTTCAAAAGTTAATCTAAAAATGAAAAACCAGTCTCTTTTTACAGGGGTTCGATCTGCAGTGGAGGCAGTGGTTGTGAATAATTGCCTTCCTTATCAATTACCGAAATATCACAAAATGCAATTTGTGGCGTTAGTGGTTTCGGGAGATAATGATGTGAATGCCATTAACGGTTTAGCGAGGTAGCAACACCAATAAATAAAATTTCCTACATAAAATTACTTTCCCAAAAAACCTCTTAAAGCCAGTAGGTACTACCATCATTCATTTTATAAAATAAATTGACGGCCTCCTACTTACAATAAGTCACATCATGCTGGTTTCTTCAAAGATTTTGATGGACTAAATATATTATTCATAATAGACATTATTAATATTTTAACTAAAAAATCTAAAGTTCTAAGGGGCAAACATTAAATAAGTCTCAAACTCCCACTTTTGTAAACATTTTTACTATTTTTCGTAGGAAGCAATCACTTTGTGGTTTGACATTAAATGAAATAAGATAAGGAAATTGTTTAAAACCACGGATTTATTTCAGTTTTTACGACCGATCGGTTTTACTTAGACGAAGCTTCATCAGGATACAAAATTAAACTAAACAAAAATACAAACATAGTGTGTGCTTAAATACTCGTATACATACAGAGGGAGACACAATATAAAAATCGAATAAAAGAACAGTGAGATAGCAATAGATTACATTTAAATTATAAGAAAAGAACAGAGAGAAAGAGACAGATAATAGGTACAAGAATGGGTTATAATATTAAACAAACAAAAAAAAAAACAAAATGTCAATTGAGAGGGTGATTGGAGTAATGGGAAATTTTATAAGTTTATGGGTAGCGCCCTTGAGGTGATTTTTCACAAAAACGGCGCTATACAAATCATCCAATCATTATTATTATTAGTAATATACCTAATAATGAGCTACTGGACATTGGGTAGATGAATATTATACTAGGTATATTTCCCGTAAATTCATAAAATCTCCCATTACTCTTGAACACCCTCTCAGTTGACGTTTTGTCTCTTTCGGTATAGTATGATAACTGGTAACCCATTCTTGCACATATTACCCGTCTCTTTCTATCTCTTCCTTTGTTATAATTTAAATGAAATCTATTGCTATCTCACCATTATTTTATTCTATTTTTATGCTGTGTCTCCCTCTGTATGTATATATAAGCAATATAAGCACACAACATGTATATTTGTTTAGTCTAATTTTATACCCTGATAAAGCTTAGGCTAAGCGGAACCAGTGAGTTTAAGGTGAATACCGCACAATAGTCGTAAAAAAAAAAAAAGTACTGCCCGGAGCCAGCGGCACCAGGAGACGTGCCGTCTACACAGGCAAATAACACCCTACCTTACTCCCATATAAATATAAATAGTAATTTTTACAAGAAATCAATCTACTCTTTCAAAAATACGCGCGATTAACCAACCACGAGTCGCAGCGTCGCGGGCACTACACAGACCGCACCACCATCACATACCTAACATGTCAAATGTTTGAACTAATTACCCAAAACGACGTACATGTCATATTCAAATGTTGAATCTATTTTATACATTCAAACGTGCACGCGTGCGCAATGTGCGTCAAGGGACGACTCGTTTGTGTTAGTGTCTAAAAAGTAATGCTTTTCGGCAATGTCAGTAAATGGAGCAATTAGTGCCATCTGTTGGTATATCTATTAATTAGAACAACTTTACTAACGAAATAAAGATAATGTCATGTTGTCTTTCTTTTAAAATATTGCCTGTGTTTATTTTGGGGAAAAGGTATAGAAAGTTTATATATGCAGTAATTGGCTTGTAATGTGTGGCTTGTGATATGCATAAATAAAGCGGTTATTTGGATATTTGATGTGGGTTAGGTAATTCCAACCAACAGCCAGAAACTTATCTATTCTCGGCGAAAACTTTCACGAAGCGTGTTGTATGAGGTAATTTTATTTCATATCAATTAATTCACTTTTTACTATTGCCTTCCCTAATTACAAACTGTGCACGTCACTGGCTGGGACTATGGCACATCCCCAGTTGGGATATGTTGCGAGGCTGAAGGCAGTTCGGAGGGCAATAAGATGATTTAGAGGAAGGCGGGGAAGTGGGTATTCAGGTCTAGTCACCAACGTTTAGATTATGAGTGGTGGTTTTTCATTAGACCCAGCTGACCCAATTATTTTATTTATTACCAGCTGATGTGTACCCGGCCTTCCTCGTTTTATCTTTTATTTTTTTTAATAAAGTTATGAAGTTGTGAATTCTTGCTTGTCGTTTGGGTGCCATAATTGATTTGACAGCAAAAGTAACTATCTCTAAACAATGAAACAAATAAACATTTATTTGAGATTTTTATTTCACTCCAAACATTTTTTTTAAATGTATCTAAATAATAAAGTTCTTAAGTAGGTACCTACTTGTGTTTTCCGTTTTGAAAATATTCTACCCAAACAAACTTTTTTCTCTTAAATATGTAATATGTGGCTAAACAGAGTGGTATCTATGGGCTAACCTCAACACAACATGGCGAGTTCAATGTTTTTCATACTAATTTTAAAACGTTATAGCAACAATTTTACATATTCGATTTCATTCAAACTACTCTCTAAACCTTCCCGGCACTAATAAGAACAAACTGTGCTATTTCCAGTCGAATAATTTTCGAATAAATCGAAAACACACAGACAAACATTCATTTTTATATATAGAGACTAGCAAAGCTAACCTAGAGAATTGTTTATCAATGATTAAACTGTAGCTATTACTTGACCACGGCACGTGAATATCTACAGCCATTAAATCTATACATTTATATGTATGATGGATGGCTGATAAATTACAAGTCTATTGGGTATTACAACACGCAAGATCGATGATATTAGGGCAGGGCTGCTAAACATGTTTTTTTGGAGGGCGGCAATGATAATAATGAGTGTTTATTTCAGCTGAACAAGGCGGTGAGTGCAATACTCTGTCTGCCATATAAAAGAATACATCTAAATAAATTACAGGACGTGGAAATACAATATAAAAAAAAAAAAACAAAAAAAACAGGTGAACATACACTTGTACTACGGTGACTTCAGGGAAATTCTCATCGTGTAGGGGCGCGCCCTGCCATTGGGCGACGGCCTGGACAGTAGTGTTTTTCGATATCCGGTAGCGCTGACTCGTCCCGGCTACTCTGTGGCGCGTCAAAGCAGCGAACCCACGCACCCTTCCCTCTGCGAACATCTGCGAGGCGCTGTATCGCCGAGGGAGGCCGAACAGCGCCCTGTAAGCGTGGTTATACTGTATTCGGAGTGTGTTCATGACGCCTTGTGTGTATCTTGTCCATAGTTCGCACAGAAAATGTACGAAGGTGTAACATTTGGGTTGCCATTTCTTTGATAAAAAGACCTTGAACTTGGTTGCGCTATACGCGAGAATGCGATGAAAGGGTAAATTTATTTTCTTATAACTAACTAACCATCACGCCGTTTCCCCGCAAGGGTAGGCAGAGAGGACGGACCGCCAAACATCTCGGTCTTGGCACACACTCCTTGCTTCGTTCACAATCATACATCGTCTAATACATACTCTTCTGTTATTCTGACTCTTGACGTTGCCCGACTAATTTTTTTCTTCCATTCACATTCGTGTCATATATTCTCATTTCACTCCTTTCTTCGTTCATCCGCTCTACGTGCTCAAACCATCTAAGCTTCCCTTTTTCATCAGCCTTGCATTCTTTGCGAATCTCAACATTTTTCACATGGTCTTAGGTACATTGTTTTACCACCCATACGCCTCAGGGATCTCACTTCTACAGCATTTAGTTTACTTTCATTCTAGTTCCTTGCCTCAGCGTAAAACATGCATTATTTTATCAATATAATGTATTCATTTATATTATTATGATAAAAACTATGACAGAAAAAAAAGTTATTTTCTTTTCTTATTTCCAAAGAAATTTACATAAAACTAAACTTAAAAAATTATGAAGACACTAGTTTTAATTAATTCCAATGAATCTCAATGAAATTTCAGAAGATCGATATTTTATGCCAAATTATCGACATTTTAATAGGATGGGTAACATTGACTAAACCAGTAATTCTTCATTACGAAGTGAAACTTATCAAATAAGTATAAATAAAATTTTGTTTTGTTGTTAAAATACCTATTTAGCTTTTATTTGCTAGTAGTATTGTACAATATTTGAAATACGCTGCGGGCCGCGCTTTAACCAGCCCTGTACTGGGTCAATCAATCCAATTGTATCGTGGTCGTTTCTTTCGAATTACTTTGAGTATCTTATCTATCCATTTAATTCCCTTCAAGATTATTTATCAAACAGCAGAGTTACCATGCGGGCCATCAATCGAGTACAAACCGTAGAAAGACTATAATTATTCTCCAGAATTATTTTAATTCTTCATGAGCCTTCTGGAGTCCAGTTTTGGACATAGGCCTCACCCATTTTTTTTCCAGATTTTCCAATCCTTGACTTGTTCTCAACCCATCCGAAGTGATGTTGTCGTCAAATCGCCAGCTCATCTCCTCATCTCATTGCCCAAAGTTATAGTTTGTCATTTTATTTATTTATTTTATTGTGTATTTTGTTTAACAGACTGTGTACATTTACTATACAAACAAAACAATAATGTGTATGAAATTATACAGAATGACTAAAATTAAAATACATTTTTTGCATGTCTCTTGAAACCTTCAAGGTTTGTGTCGAGGATTTCAAGAGATATGTTATTTAGCAGCATCATACCCCGTGTCATGCTGTGCTGAGCTAACACTTCTGTTCTACCATGTGGTATGCATATCGTGGTGCCGCCCCTGACAGTAGTTGTTTGGTTCAAACAGCTTATGGCATTCCAGGAGGTATAGCCTGTCTATCAATTTATGCATAATTGTATACGCTGTTACTACACTGGCCCCACTCCTCGACTGGAGACTTTGGTAGCGCTTCTCAGAGAGCAATCTTCATGGTGCATGTTTTTTTTTTGGATTCGTTAAAACATTTTTCAATTCTTTTTCTGGTATGGGGCCCATACACCTTATAATGCAGTTGAACAGGGAGGTCATGGCTTCGGATTTAATAAACTCACATTACCTTCGCCATTTGTTATGAGAGTCAGGAAAGGTCACACGGTTTTGGTAAAGTAGTCGATGTAAATATATCAACCTTTATGCGAGCAAATGATGTTTATTGTTCGAGCGATATATTTGTACTTTTCATATAAGTAATTAGAAAACCCAAGCAATAATATTTATTCTCTCCTTGCGAGTTTTATTTGCATTAGTTTTTTTTTTTTAAACTTGCGAAGTTGCTTTTCATTGTTGAAAGAAATAAATGATAATTTTTCACCTTGAAGTCCGTTGCTACGTCACATAATTAGTGCAATGGGCGGTGTTTCGTTCGCGATTCGCATTAATTATATATAGTTTTAATTCAAAGGGATTTGCGACGAGACCTTCACTGTTCATAACTTTTAATTTGTTTAACAATTTGATTTATCGTATGTGTCATCACTGTCATCAATCGTAACCTACCATCGTAACATAACACTTGTTGAAAGCCAGTTTTACCTATTCTTAATTTTTGAACTAAGTACTCAATTTCATAAAATAATATTAAGGAAACGATTAGCAAAGTTGCCCCTGTTTATTTCACACTGGGAACAAAAAGCTCCCGGCGTCACGTCCTGTTATGACCCTTTTAGTTGACATTTTCAGACTGGAAGATACTCTCAGTATCGCCCTGGTAAAAGACCACCATTCAGAATTGAAACATTCCTTGAAATGGCTTTTAGCCGTGTATGGTGACCAGATCTGAATAGCCAGGTATTTCCCGACCTTCATCTTCGCCTTCTCCTTCCCCTCCCAAATACCTTCAGCCTCACAACATTCCCTAATTGTTGATGCCATAGTCTTACTGGCTCCAGACGGTTGGGAGCAGTTGGGACTCTTGTGCGGTATTCATATAAAAATAAAAATATAAAATTTCATAAACATAAACGTTCACATTCATTAAATTTGGTCAAAGGTCAAATACATTATCCAATTCTTCTAAGATCTACGCATTTTCGTCTAGTGTATATTTTACTTACATAAATACATCAAATTAAAAAAATCACTTTGAGGAATCATAATTAATCAATTAATAACAATATATTGGTATATTGTTTATCCTGATGAGGAGAGCTTTGCTTCTGAAACATGTAGATATTTAAATAACAGTGGTTTAACAACAAACTAATTGTGATTAATTTATTCGATATGTTTTTGTTTAGAAATAATAATTTAAAAAAAAGTATTTTGGTATTTGTTCTAAAGGTTACCTTCAACTTTAATTGGGTTTATCGCCATTGACCTTTATAGCACAACCTAACTGTCTCCAATCGATGGCTTAATACTAATATGTATAATTTTATTTTTATCTGCTAAATCTGCTGAAATTGATATGCAATCGGATTTCTATGAAAGTTTTCTTTTCTACGATCTTACGGTTATATTTTATAGTTCTAATTGCAGTTAATTTTCTTAAGATAAGCAAAGTTGAATTTAATAAATCTTTTTCGCGAATTTAAATTCGCTGTTGTAAAGTTATTTAGATTACTGGATCAATACATAATATAATATGTTGCTGATTTTCTAAAGCCCCAGAACGTTATTTGTTTGTAGAAAAACTAACTTCGGTCAAATTATATTGGTTTTACTCGGAATTCTGCCATAAACGTTTCTTGTGTTCATAAATTCACGTATAAATGGCATGTACATATTATATAACATAGCACATGTTCATAAATTCCCAGAAAAAAGCAAAAATCAACAACGTAACATCAGATATTACGTGAGAAATTTCTTGAATTATCCTATGACGTATACGCTACGAAGAAAGTAACCTTAATAGTACGAACCCGTACTTACATACGTTACTGGGCTTCTTCGGTTTGTCGATACATTCATTGCCTCACGCCCTAGCGTAACCTTTTTCTTCTTGCGTAACTTTGGTTTAAGGTCGTAAACGTATCCACGGGCAGGGCTGGATTATCCGCAAATAAATTTGAGAACGCGCCGTGACCCTCAAGGTTTAGGGTGCAACAGATTTTTGAGCATATTTTTTAATTGTGCATTTAAACCAAGTTCTACAAAAAAGGGCTCCAACGATAATTGGAAAAATATACTCCTACCTAAATAATAGAATAGTTATGATGGAAGTTTCCAAATTAAGTGGTGAAATATTACAAGTAGCATACAAAATTAAACATTATTTTCACCTTGAAATTGGGTGTTTAAACCTTTATTATAAATTAAATCGAAACAGACAACGACCAAGGGAGTACTGTCAGTTGTTAATGTCACTGCAAGATGTCACTGAAGTCACTAGTCCAAAAAGTTGATAAGCAAGACAGAGATTTAAATTTCCGCGTATAAAAGAGAAAGAAGGTAAAGTAGAGTCCTACTACAATATTTACAGAAGTGACATCTGTTGACACTTTGTACAATTAATATCATTAAAATTATATAGTAATTTCAAAAATATGGTTTGAGTCTTAATTTGTTATTAAGTTTATATATAAGCAAAATGTACTGTTTTTCCCCTTATCAGGAAATAATTAATTATTTTATGATTTTGTAATAAACTTTAATTGGGGCATCATCAGGAAAGATTTTATTCCGGCCCTGACTACAAATTGCAAGTTTGTTGGTTTACCAGTAATCCTGTTCGCAGGTCATATTATATGAGATGGTATCCGAGAATCTTTGATTTATTAAGGGTTTGGTACGCTTCGTATCATCGTGTATATCTTTAACTTATTGGAGTTTGCTTTGTATTAAAGGTAATGTATATTGTAGGTAGGTTCAAATTATTGGTGGTTTTGGTATTTGGAACTATTTTTGCACGCCACTGCTCTCAGCAATACTACACGAGGATGCCCGAGGGTGAGAGTGTAGTAGACGTACTCGCCCCGCCTCGCCGTTGCAAAGTAAATCATCGCAGGAAAGGTAATGGTGTAGAGTAGGCACTGATAATGTGCAATAATAATCCAAGCAACAACTGCGTGATACGAGATAGCACTGTGTCCCTTTAAGTACGAAAAAAATAATCGAGAGCGTATAGCGGAAATAAGAAATACTTACCGCAGATAGCTCCATTGTAACCTTTTCCCCATTTTCGTAAATGACAAATGAAAGAATTATTACAATTGAACGCTCAGCGGCAGGATCAGTTCCCCAATGTTGTTTCGTTTTGCCAATATTCCCCGTTGCTAATTTATCAGAGCGTAATTTTTGCGACCTTCCGGCGAACAGTCTATAACAAAACTCGCTCCAAAAAGCTTAATGTGGAACCCTCCCCCCTTTTATCCGCAGCCAGAGGTATACATTTCTGTGTTTGTTCGGCAGAAAGGTCTTGGCATTTCACCCCGCCCACCGAATTTTCCGCTAATGGTGATTTTACCTTGTATCTACAAAATAATTTATTGAGGCGTACTTACCTAGTACCTACCCGGATGGGAACATAATAGGAGAATATCAACAGTTTAGAATGTCATGAATAATAAAATAACTTTGTTAAACTGTACATCGAATATATGGTTTTGGTATTAATGTGTTTATTCATAATTTTGCACAAAGATCTGTAATTGAGTTTAGTTGTTTTGTAGTTAATAAAAGTTACCAACGAAAAAGTGGAAGGGAATGTGTTGAAAACATGGTACGAGTTACACGTGTTAAAAATTTACCGAATGATATAGAATTTCATAGAAACAATGGGCATAATTATTATGATACAAAGCAGTCAGTATTTCTAGTATTCCTAGGTCATTCATGATTTTACACAAAGATCTACAATTGAATTTACTTGCTGTAGTTAATAAAAGTTACCAACGAAAAAGTAGAAGGGGATGTGTTGAAAACATGGTACGAGTTACATATGTTAAAATTTTACCGAATAATATAGTATTTTAAAGAAACAATGGACATAATTATTATGATAGAAAGCAGTCAGTATTTGAAGTATTCCTAGGTCAAAATTTTCAGTGTACTTATCTCCCTTTTCCTTTCAGTCCCTGGAAGTTATTCTACATTTTCGTAAGACAGGTG
The DNA here is from genome assembly GCA_022606495.2 of Halesus radiatus. Taxonomy (NCBI): domain Eukaryota; kingdom Metazoa; phylum Arthropoda; class Insecta; order Trichoptera; family Limnephilidae; genus Halesus; species Halesus radiatus. The sequence continues at coordinate 2,966 of JAHDVE020005174.1, read as the reverse complement.
AAAACAGCCACTTTCCACTTTTAGGGGATGTTGTTTCCCACACGCCAGCCCTCCCCCTTCGCATTTCACCCTCTTCTCGTATTTTCGCACATTTTCATCTTGAACGGTGTTCTTCTCGAATGATTTTCAGCAATTTACAGTAAAAAAATATTATTCTGCTCGTACATAAATATATACGCTTTTTCTTAATTTAATCCTAAATATTATGTTTCGGTACACAAGGAACTTATATTTAACCAGGAAATTTTCCTCTTTTCTAATACTTAAGATCAAAGTCTTGATTAACGAAGATGTTGGTTTTAATTATTCCTAGAGCATCGTATTCTAAATAAAATTTATGGTGGCTGTAATTGGTCATTTTAATCTATGCTTTTATATCGTTCTCTTTCTGAATACAGAACATAAGCCTGTGGTTTTAAAATAACAATGGAGCTTATCTCACTCTGAAGCAAATACTTCTTAGATTTTTTAATAATTCTCTCAACACTCGAATGGTCCTGTCTTCACTTGTCAGATTATTCTTCTCACCATTGACTAGTGTTTGAAATTTCTTACATTCGAGAACAGTTTTATTCCCGCCGAGACTTATGCCTAGATCGGTGCAACTAGTGGTGGCCGTACTGCGAGCATGTTGATTATGTCGTGTTGCGATCAACGCCATAAACACGACTAAAATAGTCCGCGACCAGCGCACAGGCGAAAGGTGAAAAAAAAATTGGCACGCGATCCGAATACTTCACTTCGCGCGCGCCTATGACGCATGGAGAGAACGAGACGAATGGAAAAATAAACCCGCTCCGTCCCACTCTCGCCCAATGTTCCCTTTGCGGGAAAAGCGGGAGGGAAATGTCTAGTTAGAGGAGGATGGATGCGCGAAGAGTTGCCAGCAATATTTGGCTATGAGTTCGTTTACATTCAGCGCACTCTTGAAATAATACTAATATAAGTAGTCGTATCGCTTCCGTTTGCGGTTTTCTGAGTCTTTTTGAAATATTTTTTTTTACTTGTTAATTTAGTTTATTTATCAATGTTCCTCACCACATTTCTCACCTATGGACACATTTTGCAAGGTCTATCCGATTTGAGAGTCAAATTCACAACACTCAGATTAGCAGTTACCAATTACCATATTCAGAAATCCATGTTTTTGGGCTGTATTTCGTTTGGTGTCGAACCCGCAAGGTCTAACTCGGAGTTAAATTGCGTAGACCACTGTGCTACGAAACATCAGCGCCTGTAACATCATATTTACCGTCAAGTCGTGTACCAGTAAACCAAATACAACAAGAAAGCAAAAAAAATCACAAGGATAACTTGAGTTTTCCCCCAGGAAAACTTTTATTCAAACCACGCTCTTGCCGGGGTCATGGAAAAATAAAATGAGGTAAATACTTTGGAATAATAGACAATTTATTGGCCTTGGGGATGTTGAAAAATATGCCATACGAGTACGCGGGCTCTTTTTCTTTTTAAGAGATATCAGTAGCGTTGTTGAGAAGAGAACTAGGATAATATGTACTAAGAATGTATAAACTGTATCACTCCACAATAAGATATTGAGGCATACTAAGTTAAGTTGGGATGGAGAAACGAAAAAGAAAGCTTTACAATGCATAGCACTCTGATGATATGTAAATATTTAAAGAATTTTTATTATCAAATTATACGCCTAGAAAACTTGACACAGTAATTTTAATTAAATATTATTTTTCTATTCCTACAGAAGCAGATAGTTTTAGAAAGCTAAGATGTACGAGTACATTAATACAATATATATTTTTATGAAACATTTTATGTTTTTTTAAACACAATAATTCAATTTATCTATTCGTTAATCATGACGGACATATCTATATCTCAATAGTTTAGAGCAATCCCTCTGATAGCAAAACTTCATTTAGTTCTCTCGACTACGAATCCGAAGGTCGCGGGTTCAAATTCCGGCGTGAACAAGTAATTTTTATTTAATTAATTTGTGTTGTTTCACAATTAATTCATTTAAAAATAATATATAGTATATTTGCTCACGTTCCAGAGTGGAAGATACTCTCAGTATCGCCCTGGTGAAAGGCCACCATTCAGAATTGAAACGTTGCTTGAAATGGCTTTTAGCCGTGTTTGGTGACCAGATCTGAATAGCCAGGTATTTCCCCACCTCCCCCTTCCCCTCCCCTTTCTCCTTCCCCTCCCCAATACCTTCAGCCTCACAACATTCCCCAATTGGGAATGCCATAGCTCACTGGCTCCAGATGGTTGGGAGCAGTTTGGGACTCTTGTGCGGTATTCATATAAAAAAAAAACTTCTTCAATAAATGTAAAGTCACTTTGTGGTGTCATTTTGAATAAGAAATGTTTTGTATAAACCAATATTTAATGTGTAAATATAATCATGTTTCGGAAGTGAAGCTTCCCTCACCGGGATACACAGTATACCGATAAATAATTACAAGAATAAACATAGAAAAATAATAACTTAAGAATAGATAAAATACAAGCATGAACAAAAATTCACAATAAGTGATGAAAGTAGGCAAGTAATTAATTTAAAATGTTAAATAATAGAAAATAAATTATAATAAATTTAATTAGAAATCTAAAAATATTTTATTATAAATAAAATGAAATAAATTAACAAGGCAGGAAAAATATAATAATGATTATTATTTTGTATTAATAGTATTCTAAATATAGGTATTGGTGTGAAAATAAAATTAAGAAATAGAAATAGTTATTTAAAAACATGTTTTATTATTAATAATATTTTTTTGACTATTAACAATTTTTCTAATTTTAAATATCCGTTCAAATCCCGGTTGCGACAAAAGTATTCTGATGATTGTAATTTATTAATTTTCAATGACTAGTAATTTTTTTTACAATCTTAATTATTTCAGTCATTAATTTGTTAAAAAAATAACGCGCACTGATAACTGATAACAAACAGAATACCTAACCAAGTATGCTTT